>JAYMTA010002110.1:0-17507 GCA_036897625.1 Pelargonium cotyledonis | reverse complement strand
AAAGTCCTTGAAAATTAAAATTCCTTTGGGGCCAAGTGCTTGTATTGTTTTGGTAATGCAAAGATGGACCATATTTTCTCCCTTTTTTGATAGGATAGGAATGCAACAGCTCTATTGTTTATGTATCGATTGATAACTAATTTGAGAATTCATATTTTAACCCAAATTCATACCAAATTTATTTAAATTTTGATTCGATGAACAATAATACGGATAAAACTTAAATTTAGTGTAAAATGAGTTCTCTTAAACATAATAACTCCCATTCCATAAACATAATAAGATCTCTTAAATTATTGGTTTATATTTATGGGAAAAGAATCATATAAAGAGTTTTATTGATTTTTCTTTTTTCTTTTCTTTTGACTAAAGGGAAAATATTCTGAGCAGCAGACATTATCCTTTTATTTTTATACCATTGCAAGTGCATCACAAAATAAACAACAAAAATAAATAAAATAAATATTTTGCTTTTGACCTTTTAAAAAAAAGTATTATGAATATTAAATACCAGCCACCAATTTTTCTTCATTATTTGTTTACTTCAATATTCTGATTATCAAAAGCAAATAAGTTTATTTTATTAATTATAATATATTTAATTTTTTATAAGATTCCATCACAAATAAGTTTGTTCTTTTATGACATTTAGTTTGATGTCAAATCTGTTTCTATTAAAGTTTGTAAAATACCTTTTTTTATTAATGAAACTAATATTTAGTAAAAAAAATTAAACATTTTTAACATTAATGGTTAGTTTCACTAAACTACTAGACAATTTAATAGATAACCATATTAATAATTAATTTAAATAGTTAAGACGTGGGAAAAGAGGAGCATAAGTTGGACCAATAATCAAATATTGATGGTTTAAAAATAGAAAATGGAAGTGTTCAGTTGTTCATTGCCCAGTGTAATAACTCCCTTGGATAATTCTTGATTCTTATCTTAATCATTGACCAATCATGTGCAGCATGTATTGTGTTGACAAGACACTTTTTGTCTCCTATTGTGACAAAAGGAAAATGTTATGTTTGGTTTTTCTAATTATTTAATTGATACTAATTTATTTTTTATTTTTAAATTGTGTTGTGAATTATTTATATTGTTTTAATGAGACGTTAAAACATGTAATTTTATTTCAAATTACTAGTTGAGTTTCGAATTATTAAATTTTGGATCAAAATGATTAGTTATATATTAAAATTAACGTTATCTTAGATCTTATCACATACCATCGTAAAAAAGTTCGAAGTTAAGATCTCAAAAAAAATTTAGAATGTTTTAAACACTTTGTCGAACATATATCACCCAAGTGCCCAAAGCCCTTAAATGTTTTAGGGCGGAAAAAAGTGTTACATTGATAGAAAATCAAACAGGTAAGCCAGAAGAAGAACCAAACTGGCATATGGTGGACCCATCAACACTCTCTCTCTCTCTCTCTCTCTCTCTCTCTCTCTCTCAAAACTGCAATCCAAAGAGGCAAAAACAAAATTTGGATTCACTTGCCTATTCCTACATTATGTGTTGAGCTCACTCAGGCCCAGCTCAGGCCTGGTCAAGTGCTGTATATATATGCTCTTTGTTTCTCTGCTTTTGAGCGGTTTGTTGCAGGAGGCGTGTTTCTCCTGAGGGGCTCTTGCTTAAAGTTCACTGCTTTATAGCAAAATTGTGGACTTTTCGATTCTGGGTGTTTTAAAAACGCATTTTTGGGATATGGGTACTGAGCAAAATGAAGCTAAACAGATTGGTGAAGGTGTTGGGGGTTCCAGCAACACTGTTCATGCTGATCCTCCAGCTCAAAGAGTAAATTTTCCTCTTTAAAGCCTAAAGTTTTTTGTTTAAAATTATGTGAACAAGCTTGTGTGTATTGTATTCTGGTTGAATATGAGTTTTTTCTATTGTTTTCATAGAAAGTATGAGTTTTTTTTACAACCCTTTGTTTGATTATTTGCAAATCAGGTTCCTAAATGTTGAAGCTTTATTTGTTTGGTGGTTCTATGAATATTGCACTCTCTTTGAAGCTTAAAGCTTTTTGTTTGTGGTTATGTGAACAAGCTTGTGTGTATTGCATGGTAGTTGAAAATGAGTTTTCACTACTGTTTTCATAAAAAGTAAGAGTTTTTTTAGTCCCTTTTTTTTAAAAAAATTTGAAAATCATGTTCCTGAATGTTGAAGCTTTATTTGATCGGTGGTTCTATGAAAATCGCACTAAATCCATATATTGGGGGTTTTGAATCTGCCTAGCTTTAGTATGTGTGGTTACATTCATAGCATCTTTTGTTCTAGTTGGATTTGGATATGACTTTGACTGGACCAGTGCACCACTTGAGGGTATTGAAAAAATCTCATGCTTTATCGCTACCAATTGCGCATTTGTGATGAATGTTAGCCAATAGAATTGTGCAAAGTTTACTCCTCTGAAGTTGAACATATCGGCTCAATTTAAGAAAGCTTTGTTTTGATCATTTGAAGTTCGATCTTGTTAGACTTTTATTTGAATATCTATGTACTGTAAGCCCAATATCTCTGAAAAATGTACTCTTTGCCTGCCAAGATTTATATGATCGCACGCCGAATTGTGGATTGATTTCTCTTTTGCTAAACTTAAATTCTCACTGCATAAAACCCTTTTGTGAGTACAAAAGCTGCCAATCCATAGTAGTTCTTTTTTCTGTTTTATAGGTGGGAGATTCAACTGAAATAATGGAAGAAACTATATCTGATCAACACCAAAGACGGCAAGACCTTGTCTTGGAGATACCCTCAGGAGGTGTTGAGGATTATGTGGAGGATTTTGTGACTGCAAACATGCCCCCTATGTCGAGTCCAACTCCAAAACGAGTAAATTTTTCCCCACTACCCAGCCCTAGTTATACCCGAGCGAAAGGCTCTCCAGATCAGTCCTCATCTAGAGGTAAATCAACCATGAAGAGTCTCCTTCCAAGACTAAGTTTCAAGTACCGGAACACTAATTCAGATATTGAGAAAGCTGCCATCTTAGCGTTGGGAGGCTCAGTGACAGACACACGGGACAAGTCTTTGAATCCGAGGACATGGTCCCTAACCAAGCTTTTCACGCCCAGAACGAAGAAACCGTCATCCTTACCTGTTACCCCGATTATTCACTCGAATCCGGAGTCTATGCATGGGAGGAACACAATTGATCCGTCAAGTTCTTTTGTGAGTATTAGACTTTTTTTCGAGCTTAACACTGTCTAGAGATGCTTTATGAATCAGATGTTGAACATTTGAACATCATTGTTTCTAGTAATATGTACTCTTTTCCACTTCTCTTTGATTCTTGTAAAATTCCTCTCTACAGAAAGGAAGGTTGCAACAGCCTATTCATCGTTCGCATTCAGTTCCTGTAATTAACAAAGATGGAAGCATAGGACATCTAAGTTCTATTGGCGGTGTATTTCGGGTTATTCCAACTACGCCACAAAGGGCGGAAGGAGCTGTTTCTGCAACATCAAACACATCCTCGGTGATTGATGCTGGTGAATATATGTGATGATTATTTCACTTCATGTTCAATTTGTTAAATCTTAGCCTAATATGTTTCAACATTGGAAGTGTGTTACTTTGTGATAACCAACCCGTGCCTTGTCTTAGTATTGTGGTTCAGATGGAAACGATGATGGTGGTAAAGATATTCCTGAAGAAGAAGCTGTTTGCAGAATTTGCTTGATTGAACTAGCCGAGGGTGGTGATACCCTCAAGATGGAATGTAGCTGCAAAGGTGAACTAGAATTGGTCCACCAAGAATGTGCGGTGAAATGGTTTAGCATTAAAGGTAACAAGATTTGTGATGTCTGCAAGCAGGAAGTGAAAAACCTACCCGTCACCTTGTTGCGCATTCAAAATCAGGCCCTTAGCTCGGGAGGAACTAATGCTCTGCAACTCGAAGCTACTCATTATAGGCAAGTATATGTTTTTTTCGATAGTGTATCCAGCTGTGTTGACATCCACATGTTTGCTAGTGCTAATCAATCTTTCTTTACATCTAGATTGTTCGAAAATATAAATTCATAGTTTTGTGTTCTAATCTTCGATTTGAGTTATTCTCGTGTTGATTTCATGCAACTTTTCAAGAGTAGCTTTGGTTGATTTTTGTCTTGTAATCATGTGGATTTTCGAGAAGAACATGATGATGGATTCAATTACTAATTAAACAGTGCATAACCAAAATTTAGGGGCTATTTTCAAAATTTTGAACTGACCAATGGGCGTAGGAAGATTTAACCCATTTGTACGGAAATATGATATTATAACTGAACATTGAAGTTAACATTTCACAGGGCTTGGCAGGATGTTCCCGTTCTTGTCATTGTGAGCATGCTCGCTTACTTCTGTTTTCTCGAGCAGCTTTTGGTAAGTTCTAACAACTTTTGATCCTACATTTTAAAGGCTATCAGAGTTTCTTTACCTTATAAACAATACATGAGCAGATCAAGAAAATGGGTTCTGGTGCCATAGCGATATCTCTTCCTTTTTCCTGCATATTGGGTCTTCTAGCTTCCATGATATCCACGACAATGGGTAGGAGGCTAAATTTGTATATTCTATGATAATTATCGTCATCTCGGTCTCTTTCTGACTCAAATTCGTGTTCAGTAAGGAAAAGATACGTGTGGGTGTATGCAACTATTCAGTTCGGGCTGGTGGTTCTTTCTTCACATCTGTTCTGTACGTTGGTACATTCTCTACTCACAACCATTGTTATAAATTCCGGGTTTGTATTCATTAGACATGTTGATACATTTCTTGACATTTGTGTGGGATCAACAGCTTCACATGCAGGCTGTTGTGTCTGTTCTTATTGCCACATTTGCCGGTTTTGGAGTCACAATGTGTTCCAATTCGTTTCTCGTTGAGTTCGTGAGGTGGAGGAGAAGGCGGCTGAGTAGTTCAAATCAACAGAGCTCTGGGGAGAGAGTGGAGCCTAATCAAGGAACTGAACCTGGAGATTCGATCCGCGGAAGCTAAGGTTTGTGGATCTTGAGATATGCATGAATTGTACAAGCAGATAGAGTTAAAAGGTTCTGATTGTACAGAAACTTGAGACATTTTGTTTGTCTTCCCTTGTTTTTTGCTGTCTATGTTTGGGTTTTGGTCCTCTGGTTGTTTCCAATTGTTGTAAATTTATGCAGCTTTGGAGTGTTCAATTGTTTGTTCAAAATAGAGGTTTTGTGAAAATAAATTCAGATGACGGGGGCATATATGTCCTTTTAAACTTTGCAGGATGATGGGATTTGTTTAACACTCTCAAGTCTCAAGTCCATTGGTAGAAATTCAACCACATATTTTGGGTTCGGTTGCACATAATAGACTCAACTAACTTTCAAATTAGGTTTTTTTTAACCAGAACCCGACTCAAGATTCAAATAATCAACTCTAGGTTTCATTGGCCAAAAGGAATCGTCTTTGAGCAAAATGGTTATGCTTCTGCACATATTTTGAATACGCGCATTGCACAAAATAAACCCAACAAACTTTCAAATTAGGTCATTTCAATCAGAACCCGACTCAAGATTCAAATAGTCAGCTCTAGATTTAATCGGCTAAAGCCTAGGACTCGTCTTTGAACCAAGTAATAATAGCATGGGAAAACCAAGCTTATAACAATAGCTAATTGCCAATAAAATAAGAAACTCATCCATTTCAATGATAATGTTTGACTCAAGACAGGTTTGTCCAATAATCTGAAAAACATAAAATGAACAAAAATGTAGGTTTCATCTACATATTTCCTTAAAAAGAATAAGAACATTTTGATGGACACTCAAGTCCATCTCTATGAAATACAAATATCAATTAAGCAATTCCAACATTATTCCTATCAATAATTTTAGATGTATCCTAGAAACTGCCATTTTGTACTTACAAAAGGGGCTTTTTTTCCTCCCTCCTCTCAATCTCTTACCGCCGCCGGCCACAATTTTATACCTGAATTTACAATGCAACATGTTGGCTCAATCTAACCAGAATCGTAGTATGCGTGCCCCGCGCACCAACCTGGCGAAGAGATTAACAGGCAAATCGTGAAGAGAATTGTTGTTGCCGCATGTGAAAATAATATTGGTTTCGCCTTGCATTCGGTAAAAGAGTTTGGTCATTGCTTGTGACTGGAACCACCAACCTTGCTTGAAAACAATGGTTTCTCCTTTTGACTTGTACTTAATGCGGTTTCAGAGTTGTCTGATTGGGTTTCTGGGGCGCCGGGTCTGATCCACACTTTGATGTGCCCTTCTCTGCAAGAAGTAACGACGGATTCCTGGGTGAATATTACGCTGGAAAGGGGCTCCGTGTGAACTCGATGAACAACCAGTGGAGAGATCTTTGGAACGTCTCGCATGCTCGGAGCAGGTTGCAGAGTACCCACAGGGACAGCGTTATCCCAGTGAGATGATTGGCTTCCCGTGCTCAAAGTTGGGGACCCACCGGGAGGTCTACGCAATGGCACTACAATCTCATCCAATTCCAGGTCCCAAAGAAGCAACTGTGTGTCCTGCTCACATACCAGTTGTACAAGGATTGAGTCAGTCAGACTGATTAACCATAATAAATGCATGTGAAATCTTCTAAGCAATTATCATCAAGCTAAACAGTATCAAATGGGAAAATGTTTGATTTTTGTCCTCAAGATATCCATTATGTTTCAAATTGGTACCTAATTTGATTTCTGTTTCAATTTACTCCTCAATCTATCCATATCGTTTGAATTTGGTCCCACAACTATGCAAATTTGTTTCAAGCTGATCCAGCCTGTAACTGTTAAATTAAGATAATGCGACTTTCAATTTAACTTTTTTTTTTTTTTTTTGGAAACTATATGATGACACGGTGTCCACATTGCGATGTGACATCCACCTGTCAATGATGTGGTGTCCATATTGGCAACATTGTTTTGTTTTCCATAAAATACGACATGGAACGATTGGACTGATGAAATTTATTTTGCATAATTGATGGACCAAATTGGAACGACATTGATATTTTGGGGATTAAATTGGAACAGAAACCAAATTGGGTACCAATTTAGAACAAAAGTCTTCGTTGGTCTTATCCTAATATTTTGATTCAAAGACTCTACGAAAACTTGGCACTCATTAGAGAATTGCTGTGATTAACAAGCTCTATATTAATGAGATGTAATGTAACATAATGTATAGTAAATTTGACAAGACCAAAAAGCAATTACCTGACCGACAGAACCGAAGCGATACATGACAGTCTCCCCTGCGCCATCTGAATTTGGTGGTGACCAATATGAATCAAATGCCACTCCGCTGACCTGCCATAATCACCGATAAAAACTGAAAACTGTGACAATCATTCAGCAAGAAACCTTAAAAGCCTATGTTTGATAAGAAGCTCACCCATGAGTTGTGTCCCTCACCCCATGCTACAACCTTTCGATCTTCAATGGACCAAACTTGAACTAAATCATCCTCACCTCCAGTAAGAACATATTTTCCATCCATACTGTTAAGGGGCACTTTGTTGTTAGCATTTTTTGTATACGATCTCAGATTAATAGTGATGAAGAGAAATAAAATATGAAGAAAGAAAGAAAAAGATTGATTTTAGAGAACGCGGGAAAAGGTTTTAATTAGTCACCTCCAAGCGCAGCATAATAAAGCCCCATAATAACTCTTCCCACCGCATATAAGTTGTTCTTTTGAGTAGTCAAACACACGTAGATAACCTGCATTCAGTAAATGACTCGGCTCATCAATTTTAAAGAAAAGCATAAACTAAATAACAGATATAACTAACAAAAGATGCAAATGATAGTAGATTGATGTATTACCATCTCTTCCAACAGTCACTAAATAAGTTCCATCTGTTGAGAAAGCAATGCTATTAATTGAGCCTTGGCAAATATGCCATCTAGCAAATGGATTGCTCTGTATTTACAATGGAGTTTGTTATGAAACATTTAGTAGGAAGCAAGTAGAAGAAAAATAGATTCAAAACAACAGATAGCCATGTTTCTTATTGATAAAGAGATCATGTGATTTGAGGCTTTTGAGTCAGTCATCAACTAAATGATATTCCTTCCATCCTAAAACGAGTGCCTTGTATTCCTTTTTGGAAGAAAAAAAATTAAGGACAGGTGCATTTTCCTCTTATATCACTCATGTGCATTGGATGTAAGTTTTCGATGGGTTCTATCTATCTAACTCATTGTACATATATGATTGATAATTTATGCATAACTACATTCCTACACATTTTGGGAAGGAGGGAATATTTTAATTAGAATTTATCAGTCAAATATGCATGTAAGAGATATATGAATGGTAAAACGATGACTAATAAACTCAAATTAAGTATATATGACTCAGCCTGATGATTTCGTGGAACCAGGAAATGAGCACCTAGTGTGCAAATCAAAGAGATCCATAGAGAAAGCAGGCTTCCTAACACTAACTCAAGCTTCTTCTTCTCTGCTCAACTTGAAGCCTGATTTAATACTATGGAAGAAGAAGCTTGAGTTGGTGTTAAAAAGTAAGTTCAGACCATGAAAACTTCAAGAGGTAAATATTAATTTTTATATACAAGAGATGTTTGAATCCTCTTTTAATGTTATCCATTGGTAAGTATGAGTTTGATTAACAGTTAGATACAAACATATAGATTTCATAATGCAATGATGTATTAAAGAACAAAAAACAAATGAACAAGACTCTAGCACTACCTTACTATAACGTGAATATGCAACTGAAAATTGAGTTTGATCTTTGATAACAGGGAAGGAAGAATCACCGGCACCATCTTTGCTCTGCATGAAGAAAACAAATGAGTAAAAGAGCCTCAGATTACTGCAACACCATAACAAGAAAATCAAGACATGCAATAAAAAATGTTTCTTCTAGCTATTAAGTCTTACCTTCTCATAGACGAACATATTCCCATCAGCATGAGCAACAACAAAAGTGCCATCACCTCCAGGAACCCATGTAACACTAGTACAACGGCTGCAAAAGATAACATTATCAATAAAACACAATACAAATACAGATTCCCACAACTGAATGTCACTGAGTGCTAATAGACATAACAAACATGCAATGTTTAAACCCTGCAAAGAGGAGTACCCTTTTCCTTCTCTGTCCACAGTTCATTTTTTTCTAGAACCACGCAAGCAATAGGTATAGACAGCAATCAGACATATTCTTTATTATATATGATAAGCAAACCTAGTACTTTGGTTGACTTATAGAGCATACTACTGATCCAATAAGAAAGTAACACGTCAGTACATATTCAGCTCTTATGTGTTTCTACTATGAAACAGAAATAAAACATAAATAGTGTCATACGAGGTGCAATGTACAAACATAAATACCAGCAGATAAAGAGTAAAAAATGTAACCATACAAGTTAAAGTTATCAATTAAATTGCAGACATAGACACACTTATTGTATACATGCGTGCCTGTCAGCATCACATTTATTTGATACCCAATGATCTGTACCAATAGTTTAAGTTGATATCCCACTATCCATGTTGTATAGGGTATCTATGTGAAGATATTTATTTACAGCATTCACGTCAACAAGGTACTGAACATTCATAAGTACCAGACACTATACTCGTTCAACGTACAACATAGACAGTTAATTGAAACCTCCGCACTGACACATTATTATTTTACTCATTCATAGGACCTATGTAGTTAGACCAAAGCACAAGATACAACTCCCTCATGTAGGAACTAAGCACCACGAGCTATTTTCCATTCTTTCAACTTTGTTGTCAATAATTCCTACAATGAGGGTGCATAAACATAAAGACATCATATTAGATGACAACCTATCATACAGTCTCCTAGGTTCAATATGACATGCATAAATCTCGTAGCTTTGTTCTCTACAATTGTCAATATATATATAAAGTGAAAAAAGTGGCATCATCATTAAAAGACAGACAGTTAATAATGTGCAAAGAATTGCTTGCTAATTGATGACGTGATAATAAAGAAGATTGAGAAACTTTAGAACAATCATGTCGGAAATAGAAACTATAGGATATAAGGAGGACATTATTCCTATGTCTTGCCTGTTATTAACAGAACCGTCTTTATTATAATGGTGAGCCCCCACAAGCTTCTTTCCCACATCCTGCAGTTGCTGTCTCAATGAAACTGAGTAGACTACAATAACAAACCAAATAACAAATTTGTGAAATCGAATAATGCGCACAACAAAATGTGATTCTGATACAAGAATATTACCATCACCCGAGCTCAACCCAATAACAAAATCATGACCATCCTTGGCATCCTGATCAAATGTGTGGCACAATGGATTTGAATTGCTGAAATGGATAGACTTAATAGGATCCTACATTCAATAGTTAAGATCTCAAACCACCACTCCAACGAAAAACAACTAGTTTTCTCAATACTACAACATTAGAAAGCCTACCACTCCTTAAAACTTAATATGCCAAATACCAAGTTACCTTATCTTGAGAGTTCAAATTACTTATAAAAATCGTATCTCCCACGTTGAAGATCAAGTACGTTCCTTTCCCATCAAAATTTGAAGAGTTCAAGGAATTGCCGGAACTAGTAGCACCCAATGACCCAAGCCTACTGTTCCCACTAATACTTTTAGTCCCACCATTGCCCCCAACAAAGCTAAGGGCACGGCTACCATTACCAGTTCCTAACAACCTTGCTGCAGCAGACCGTACGCCACTGCTAGCACTGAAACTTGAAGAAGGCGCTGTGGGAGTCAATGGGGCCGGCCTGTCCTTGAGATGAGCTAGCGTCACCTAACAACCAAATTTAGCCAAATTATTTCATAAAAATGAAAATTTTGATAGAAAAAAATACCTAAACAAACAGAATTGGTCCAAACTGATTAAATGTTCATTGTCAATAAACCTGGAGAATCAAAGTCAACCAAATGTACACCAACAAAAAGAAATAAGCATCAAATAAAACCCTAGAACATCAGAATTATACATAAACAGAATCCAAAACCATGTTCAAACAATTGGGATTGACGCCATTAATGCACAAAACAACAAAATTTGATCTTCACAGCACGAAACTTTACGCAATTGAATCCATAGTTGCAGAGACAAGCAGTACCTGAGTAACGGTCTTGCCATGGGAGTAGTGAAGCAGACCGGAAGGGTGGGTCTTCTCATAGTGAAGCTTGTAGCGACCTTCTGGGGTTTTGAAATAGGTCTTGAGTCCCGGCGATTGGGCCTGAGCCGCCGCCGGCGACGACGACGAAGAAGGTGACATCATAGCGTTGCTCGTGTTGATCATGTCGGCGATGGCGACGAGAGCATGTGATCATGACAGTGACGTTACTGCTAGGGTTTTGGTTCTCTGTGCTCTCGCTCGTGTGATGCGATAGGTTTTGTGGTAAGCTCTGGTATTGGTGGTCTGGGTCTTCAATGGCTACCGGATCAGAGGGCTCGATCTAGTGGTTCGCGGCGGCGGCGGCGGTTTTTCTGGTTCGGAGATTTGACAATTTTTGCAGCTGAGTCAACGAAATGGACGGCGGAGATGAGATGGTTTAGACTCTCTTCTCGTCTTTGAGTTTGTGAACTACCTAATGTGACAGTGAAGGAGAGATGGGTTGGTTTTGAGAATTTAATTTACTTTATGCCCTGTTTGTTTTCCGGGAAAATGTATTTTTCTTGAGAAAATGATTTTTAGTAGGAAAATAAATAAAAAGATTTGCCTCCTAAATAATTACCACAACTATTAGGATATTCTACATGATGCCCTTTCGAAACAAATGACATAATCAAAGGCTACTCATTTGGCTCAAGAGTTTCTGTGCGATTATGCTTACACAGTCTGTAATCATGTTGCGTTCGTGATGGAGAAAACAACATTATTAATTATAATCTTGTGTCGGTGTTAGACTGACAAAACATGTACTGACTACACTTCAAAATGACACACTTGATAGTTAAATTGTAAAGTAATCTTAATAAGAGTGACAAACATGTTGAGATATATCGTGTCAAATATGTTAAGTCATGCCGTATAAAATATGTTTGGTCGTGTTTGTGACGATCGTTCTGTTTAGTGTTAACGCAACTTATTTAGTTACTATGTTAATCGTGTCCCAATCGTGTTTTGTAATCATAAACGTGTCTTGTTTGTATTCAAGAGTTTGTAGTGAATGGGCTGAAGTCCATTTCAATAACCACTTGGGCCCAAAAATTGGGTTTAGTAAAAGCCCAGAAACCACTAACTAATGGGCTTTTGATAGGCCCAGATATCAATTGAAACACACTATGGGCTTTCCACAGTCATTAGCAAACTGCACCAAAGAAGCCCATGGCCCATTAATACAATTTTGCTCAAGAATTTTATTTTTTCTTGGAATGAACCTAAAAACTATAAGATACACCAAAAAAAGAAGATACAAACTTGATCCTGAAAAAAAAAGAAAACACAAATTTGGATGAAAAATGAACCATTTCGAGAAAAATACATGAAATGTGGTATATAAATGGGGCTATAATCAATTTCTTCAATCTAAGTTATACAAATTTAAGAATTATGATTGTTCCGCAAAATCAAAACTATCTCAAATTAGTGATACATTTTGAAACCAACAAGCTTCTTTGATTTGGTCTACTATATCTACCACTGCGTACCTGTCAGCTGTTAGTCAAGTTGGTGTCAATTTTTCATACTTCTCGGAAAGATTGGGAAAAACTGGATACCGCTTTGTTGAAATGGTTGGAACTCAAAATTCAAACCCGCCCGGGAAGCCGCCACCAAATCCTCCACCAGGAAAGCCTCCCTCAAAGTGAAATGTGAATTGCTGTCCCCCACCAAAATGATTGAAACCGCCGCCACCTCCGCCGCCACCACCCATTCCCATATCTTCCATGTCCTCTCCTCTATCGAATCTTGTACGCTTTTCTTCATCCCCGAGAACCTGTGAAGAACAAAACACGAAGTCAGATCTTGCAACATGTCATTCTGTTTGGCCGTGTTAACAATCTGAGGATGGGTGCTTGGGCCCACGTGCAAAGCGATAATGGGCTTGCACGTGAGGAGGCGTGTTAGAATATAAAAATTACATATGACTTTCAGTTATCAGTTTAAGAAGATCATCAGATATTATAGAATCGAACCTCATATGCAGCAGCGATTTCTTGGAACATGGCCTCTGCTTCTTCTCTATTGTCAACGTTCTTATCGGGGTGCCATTGCAAAGCAAGCTTCTTGTAGGCACGCTTTATCTCAGCTATTGTCGCAGTCTTTGAAACTCCCAAAATCTTGTACCAATCTTTGCGTTTGCTCATCTTAAGAGCTTTCTCAGCCCTCAGCAATGCTTCTCGGATATTCATATCCTGCACATAAGTTTTTATTATTCAATAAAACAATATATATAAGCAAGTTGTAAAATTCTCCCTCCGTCATTCCGTCCCAAAATGAGTGTCATGTTTCTCATAAACTTTTGCCCCAAAAAGAGTTTTTTTTTTCTTTTTTAATTTTCTAGTTATGCATAAATTACAAATAATACCCCTATAATAAGTTAGTTTGTATTCCTTGAGTTTGTCACGATATACATGTCCATAGGTATACTAGAGAAAATGTATCACACTAACTCAAAATGGAAACCAAAACACTCTTTCTGGGATGAAGGGAAAAAATCACATATTGTGATTTGTGAATGTCGACTGACCTGAGATGACTGTTGAGCAGCTGATTTCAGATCTTCCACAGCTCCCTCCCAATCCTCAGTCAAGAGTTTAGCTTCCCCTCTCTGAAAAACAAACACAAAACTACACACTTTGAATACAACCATAAATGAAACAAGTTTAATATCTGAACAGTTGATCTCATTTTGTCGGGCAACAAATAGCTAACAAACAAGTATGGGACTCTAGATAAACCCTCGGAACAATTTCAGAAATGCAAGGACGAAAGGAAACATCAGCAAACCTGAACTAAAGCTTCTAGAAGCTCCTCGTCAATTTTAAGTGCTTCATTGCAACTGCTTAGAGCATCCTTTCCTCTCCCAAGCTTGACCAAGACCTTACACAAGCCAAGATGTAGATGTACATTATGTGCAAGATGATCAGGGTCTAATGCCAGGGCGGCTTTAAAATCCTCTGCTGCAAGGCGCAGCTTGCCCTTGTTTACGTTATCTTCTGCCTGTTTAAACACGAGTTCAACAAAGATGAATAAAAGTAGATAATGTGAAGAGTGATAAAGGCAATGGCTTTAGCAGTATAAGATCCATGGTACACTCCTGGGAATTTAAGATGACACTTAACCTCCAAGCCTCAGAAGGTAAAAAACCAATGATAAAAAGAAATGAAAGATCGGTAGGGCTTACACTTTTAGTTTTCTTGAGTAAATTTTTCAAGCCAAAATATGCTTTCTTCAATTCACTGTGCTCTGGATCTGAGCGGAGTCCCTTTTGGAAATGCCTGAAGAGAACACATACTCACTTTATTGAACTCACTAACTTCAAACATTTTATGCTCGAAATATGAGCTTTCAAACAAACCTTGTAGCAACATCATGATCGGCTAAATAATAGTAGGCACGACCTCGGAGCAACAATGCATCTAGGTTATTCTCATTTTCCTTTAGAATGTATCCAGTTTCTGCGATGGCACCAGAATAGTCTCTTTCTGCTATCAACAACTTCACTTTGAGGAGTTTAGCCTGCAACGGGAAATACACACAATGTTAACAAGCTCCTGAAGTGCTCATGTTACTAAAAGCTTGCATTCCAACTATCTTGGTTCAGCTAATCAACACAACACAGAAATGATATCAACGTTGTTTAATAAAGAAATTGGACACTGTTAGTGTTACCTTTGAGCATGCTGGAGAAAAAACTAATACAACTTTATTAATATATTCCAGAGATCTTGTATAGTCGCCTGAGTCAAAGAGAGACAAAGCTGAGGCCAAAGCACTCTGAGCCTGAAGTAATTGAGAAAGCTCCTTTTCTGCAGCTGAATGTCCAGGTTTCAACTCCAAAGTTTTTTTGTAGCTTTGTTCAGATTCCTCATATCTACATCAGTTAAAAAGCGCCTAAGCATACAGTTTCAAACCAGGAATTTAGAAGGGTCACAGAAATATGGAGGGATAAAAAAATAGGTGTTCTTTCCAATCTTTCCAGAGTTCTAACTATTATAATAATTGCCAATAGAAATGCAATTATATAACCAAAAATACATTACCAAATAATCAATTGGGCTGTTAAAACCAAAATCTACCGGCAGCAAAATGTGTGTACACCTGTTCACTATCAATCAATATTATTTAACAGATTATCTTGATTCCCGAATGATGAGGGGCAGCTGGTATTATTTAGTACTCACTTTCTTTACTGCTTTGGAGTAGTTTCTTAGCTGTTTTGGATAAGATTTGGTTGCATTCTATACAAATAGTTTGTATGTTTAGTTTTGAATCAGATTTGAAGACACTAAAAATTCAGAAGTAATTGTGATTTCATTCTTCCTTTCCCATCCTTCTCTCTTATACTCTCTTCTTCATCTTCACTTCCTTATTTCTTTTTTCTTTCAATCTACCAATATCTTTTTGTCATTTCTTCTATTTCTTTCTTCTATTTCTTTCTTCATCCTTTTTAAGTTTCTATATTTTCTACTGACTGTCCTCCATCAACAAACCTTCAGAAAAGTTGGCACTTGTATAAAAATGAAGGAAACAAAAATTCATATGGTTACTTTTAGATGTAACTTGATTAAATATAGGCAAACATAAAAGCAGTACAAATTTCAAAAGTAGATAACCTGCACAACTGCCGGAGAATAGAAGCACGGTGAAAATAAGCTTCTGAAAGCTTTGGATCTGCCTCAATAACAGAATTAAGGTCATCAAGTGCCTCGCTATACTGTTTCACCTTTACACTTTGTGAAACCCTCTCAAATAACTCAGCAGAACTACCGGGCTTGCCATCTGCACATGCAAGTTATAAGTTTAGGACAATTGTTGCGAACCCATGTCAACATAGACGTAAACCCATCTACCAATCAAACCAAAGTAATAGGTTTAACTTGAAATCTACACATCATTTACACAAATAGAAAAGTAGGAACTTTATGTCTCTTCTCTATGATTGAATCCACCATACAATGCTAAATTGAAAAATGCAATTTAATATCTAAATTAATTCAGAACCTCATCACCAAAACAAAAGTTCAATATACTTGATCAACTTAGATTATCAAGTGTCAAGGCATTGATCATACATAACCATGACAATGCTCAAAGGATCAAGCAAACTCAAGTAGGGGATCTCGAAGTCTAAATCATATCTTCTTGAGCATTTTAACTAGAAGTGTAGAAACTTTGCAACTCTCCTATATGATTGAATCCACTATACAATTGCTAAGTTGAAATAAGATCAATTTCAATTTACTTGATCAACTTAACAATGCTCAAAGGATCAAACAAACACGAGTAGGAGATTGCAAAATCCAAATCATACCTTATTGAGCATTGTCCATCAAAGCACAAATTTTCAAGATAGTACAGAATGCAGTGAATTTGACCGTTACATTACAATAACAGCAAATACAGTAACCACAACTTTCAGTAACCCTATATCACTAAACAAACATTTCAACAATAGTAAAAAAAAACAGAATTAAACTGAACAAAAAGAATCATAATCTATGAACTTTCTACACTCCAATCTATACAAAATTAACAGATCGAACCATAAAAAACACTGAGAAACGAAAAACTGAAGAGCACAGGGATCGAAGAGTGACCTGAAGCAGCAGAAGAAACGAGAGGCTGAAGAAGAAGAAGCTGGCAAGCAAACACAAAATGCAGTAGAGAAGCCGCGCAAACCACTCCTCTCCACCCCACCGCATCCATGGCCGCCGACGACGACAGCATCACCGGAGCTAGCATTGACAATCACGCGCCTCCACTCTTCTACTGGTTCATGAATCGAATCAACACGCGCTGTATAGATTATTGTGCTTATAGATTCTTGAAGCTCCTCCGATTCGATTCGAGAAGTAGCAGAGACTGAATTTATTTATTTATTATTTATTTTTCCTTTCTTTTTTTTGAAACCGGTAACGAAATTGCTAGCGTTTTATTGAACACGGAGGGGAGGAGACAAGAACAAGGTGTTCCACGTTGCTTAGACCAATCGTGGGTCGACACGTGGACATGAAAACGTATCGTGTCAAAAAAATCCAATGATTTGATGCCATGTCATATAGGGATGCTGGTTTGGGTGGGCCGTTTAGATTTGGGCTGAATATTTTGGACCGTTGATTGGGCCCAATATGTTTGCTCTTCTTCAGGTTTAAATATGGGCTCTAAATCCATAATTTTTATTAGAGGTAATGAAACACGGGTCCATTTTTCAAACCCAAAACACATGAGATACTTAAGTTAAAAAGTCATAGTTTTGGAGATACTTATGTTTTGATTTCATCCCTAAAATTAAAAAAATGTAATAATTCTGTTAACTATCAAATTACAAAGACCATTCTA
>JAYMTA010002109.1:0-17510 GCA_036897625.1 Pelargonium cotyledonis | reverse complement strand
CTCGGTCTTGACTTTATAGAAACTTTTGATGTCATCTAATGAACTGTTTATTGCTGCAGTAACACGATCAAAAACATCAGCTCCTAACTTGGGTTTCACTGAATTTACCCACTCTTCATGATTTGTTTTGAATTCACATCTGCAAAGCCATTTAAGATGCAGTTAGAGTGGAAGACCTCATGAATTAAATTATTAATGTTAAGTATATTTTTCCATACTCAACACCTTTCCAAATGTACAAGATAAATCAGTTTGCAATGCAAACATTTTTTCTGGTTAAAAATCTTGACAAAGTTATAGAGATGACTTAAACGAGTGCTATTGGGAAGAGAAGATAAATAAATCTGATATAATTTACTAACAAATTTATTCTGCATTACGTAAATTTCAAGGCGATCAGGTTCACATATATTTTTATCCACTAGAGCACTGTAAACTTTATAAAAGCCACTTATTCGGAAATCTTACCTGGTTTGAAATATGTCCCCATTGATCAAGTCACTAACTTAAGCATCAACAAGATTAATAGGAATTTGACGTCATAGGTGGAAGAAATTTAGTTGGACCAAAAAATGTCACAGTAAATCTAACCAGGACTTTTCGTATGATACAAAAAACATGCATAATGCTTTGTTTTGGTAAATACTTATATGATAGTTTTGATTTGAAACTGCAGCCTAAGGAACTGATTCTAATGAGGTTTAGTTGCTTCAACTAACAAACAACTCGGTAGTAACCAAGCCTAGATCCTTATTCCTCAAACACGGAAAAAAAAAATTATTAAATTTAGGCACAACATGTGATTCACCTTTATGCAGTTTAGAAAACACTAACAGAAGCACCAAAATCAAATATCATAAGAAAGAACTAGAATTTATAGCACATAAAGAATAAAAAAAAAACAATCATACGGCAATACCTTTGTAAAGCAACCATCACAGAAGAGAGGGCTCTCAAAGTAGATGCTCCATTTTGCAGGTTTGTTGATTGTTCACGAAATTCTTTCAAACTGGGTACTTTGGAAGTAATATAGTCACCAAAATTCATATGCTTTGGGGGGTGATCTGCATAAATATCAAAGTATGGTATGATTACAAGAATATTTTGTCCAAATAACATCATGACTGTCTTATTGGTTTGCAACTAAAAGTGAAAATATTACAAAAATCCCACAAAGCTGTGTGACTTACAGCCAGATAGGTTTTCAGTAACTTTGCTAACAACATACACAGTCTTCTGTTTGGGGACTTTGGATAGCTGAAAGAGGTCATCAGCAAAAATAAGTTGTCTTTTTCTTCTGGGTTCTACTGGATTTAGCTGCAGTAGAACGTGTCCAACACGATGCAGAGTGGATGGATCCCGGGCAAACCATCCTGAAAGATTTCAGTGAATACAAACATAAATTGTCAAGAAAGTTTTCAAGATCTTCAAAAGCAGCTACGCAGATAACCATGACCATATTTATACCCAACACACACTCACATGTTAGAGCTTTTTTCATCTTTCCATTCTTTTAATTTATTGCTAGGAAATCATATAAACATCAATTCTTTCTACTCACTGAGGGTTGCCATCCAAGCCAAAGCACAACCCCAAGTCACAGGTTACTCTTAGAGTAAAAGATTGCTATTTTCAGTACATCTTTTAGTAACCCATGACAAAGCACCAGCATTCTTCATTATTCTAGACAACAGAAGTAGACGCATAGTATGAAAAACTTAAACAGAGAATTGCATTACTTATCAAATATATTAATAATCTAGATTTCGGGAAATTCATATAACATCTTAACAGCAATATGTAACTATTGAGCATACCAACAGTGTCTAGACTTTGTGAATTAGGCAGAACTCCAATAGTAGATGCAGCCCCATGAGACGGTCGAAACCCAAGGATACCACAAAATGCCGCTGGAAGTCTCACACATCCACAGGTATCAGTACCTACAACATTAACAGTGGCTTAGATGATTACCAGACAGTAATAAAAAAGATGAGTTCGCATTTACAAATATATCCATAAAACTCAACTTACCGAGAGCAAAATCGACAAGTTCGGTTGCAACAGCCACGGCTGAACCACTAGAAGAACCGCCCGGAATACAGGATGGCATTTGTGGATTGGTAGGCGTTCCGTAATGCACATTCTTTCCAGTAATCCTAATATAATATCCAAGACAATAACATAAATAAAAGGTTAATCTTTTATCAATGAGAGAGAAAGAGAAGGTTTACCCAAAGGCCAGTTCATCCATGCCGGTTTTGCCAACACAAGTAGCCCCATTCTTCAGCAGAGAAGTTACTACTACAGCTGTCGTCCCAGAAGCTTCATGCGAGCTCTCCCAATCCGGATTTCCAAAACCCGTCACATATCCCTTCAATTCAAATCTGTTAAGTGCACAAAAGGTTAAATCAACCCAATAGATGTGTCGGTGTGTGTGCTTATATATGCATATCTACCCAATCCAATCTATAACTTTCCAATTTCTTAGGTATCACTATCATCTAATGGGATATTTCCAAAGCTACTCTGGTTCAGAAACAACACTTCCTACTATTACTCTCCAAAATCATCGCCTTCCAAGCCAATGTCTTCCTTCTTGGCCACATGTTGGCACCTTTGTTTTATAAGCATTTCTGAAATGTGATCTCATTGCTTTACAAAGCAAAACTTGCTCCACCCTTTAAAAAAAAAATCATTTTTGCCCATTGCCAACCAAATATCAGCTGAAGGCAAAGCCAAGCTGCCACACCTTCTCTCACCACCCAAAACCTCACCTTCACAAAGAACCAAACTTTCTGCAGACCCATTACAAAAACACAAAAATAGCCAAAACCCAACAAAACAAGAACACAAGAGCGATGACACATACATGTCTTTGATAGCAAAAGTCAAGTCGGCAAGTGGCTGCCTCGCGGCAGGAGGTGGCGGCTGGGGGAACGGAAGGCGCCCCCAGCCGCTCCATGAACGCCCCGAAATCTTCTCTCTGAGTCAACTTCGCTCTCGCCCTCCGTCTCTGGGCCTCCGCCAGAACCAGGACCCCGGCGACACCGACGCCGATCACGATCCAGAATTTGGGGCTCGAAGCACTCTCCTTGAGAACATTCAGTGTTTTTGACATGATCGCGGTCAAGAAATCGGATTCTTGATTGAATTTGCTGCAAATGGTTTTGGAAGAGAAGAAGGGTTTTACGAGGGTTTATGTGCGATCAGCTGCGAGAGGGAAAGCAGGAACCGACACCGAAGCTATCGTGCGCGTGAGGTTGACGTTAAGGACGTGAAGGAGAAGTCACCGGTTCAAGAATCTAGCACGTGGTTCCATTTGGTTCGTCTTGGAGACTTTTCATATTCTTTAAAATGGTGTTTAGTTTTTTTAATTACAAATAATATTTTTCATTTAATTATGGAGTATTATCGTAAAAGTTACAAAATATTTGATATTTAATAAATATTAAAATGGCATATCATTAAATTTCTAATTTTACAAATCGTACAAAAAAGTCAACGGACTACATAATTTTGCTTAGTGTTAAGTTAAAGAGTGCATTAAACTATCGTATTTTTAAGTAAAATTGATATAATTTTTATATCAGTTAGGTGATGTTCATTTTACTCCAAAATAAACAAAAATACATGAATCTATGTAGTGATCTTCCACAAAATATGCAGGCCGGCAATGCCACAAAGTGACCATATTTATCTTGGCAAGCACATTTCAAGCTTTCAAATATGTACTCGGCCCTAACAACAACAATTGAATAACGAATACATGACATTATAAATCGTAGTCGTTATCTCCACAGCTCCAGAGATGTTTGAATGCAAATAAACAACGAAGAGGAAAAACTTATGATATGAATCTATACATAGAAGATAAGACATCAAAGCAATATCAAACCACACAACCTAACTGCAAGAACTTTTAAATTTTACAGGAGGGATAGGTGAGGAGAAGAGCAATTTCCAGACTTTCTCAGGGTTCAATGAGATTTCCATGTTAGCCTGTTTAGAATAGCATCCCCGCAACAGAAACCACCCTGATATACAAATTTCGTAGTATTGTATTTTATTATTTCCGGCTCCATTTTACACCTTGAAGCGAACGACGATGCAGGAGATATCATCCTTGCTAACCCTGTGCAATGCCTCAGCTGATAGTAGCTTGGCTGCCTTCTGAGGGTCCTTTGTTTTTCTTGCAATATCAACTGCTTCTTGGTTGGACATGACCTGAAGTATAATTCAATAAAAATGAGAATATCAACAAGAGGAGCAATCAAGTTAGAACACGTCATGCATGTGTGCGTGTGGAGAGAGAGAGAGAGAGAAAGAGAGAAAGAGAGCACCTTCCATACACCATCACTTGCAAGGATGAGAATATCAGTATCTGCATCGATATCAGCAGTTCGTACATCAGGATCAGAACGCAAGTGTGATTTGAGGTTCTTATCTCCAAAAGCACGTGAGACTGCCAGCTGGCCATTCACTCTAGCAACATCACCTAATACATGTAGAATATACATTAAAAGCACAAAATAAACTCTGGTACACGCCTGATGATTCAGGTGTGAGTACTTGTAATTGAAGGTAAATATTTCCCACAGAAAGAAGTAAGTACTGGGGTTCAAATATATGTAGTCCTAGTGGCCACAGAGCATGTAAAATGTAAATGATAAATCAAGAATAGAGTTCAAGAATATATTGCTAGCTTGCATTTTTGCAAGAAGATCAATTGACAAGGGATTATTTAGAATTATAATCAGCGCTTCGTAACATACGAAATGAGTATCAGAAATTATTAACAGACCTGGCATGTTTGAGACAAAACCACCTTTGTTCTCAATGATGCCCCGTTCAGTGTTGGGCTCATGATCAGTACTCATCTGTATTGCCTTCCCTCTCTTTGAAAGAACTGCCCGTGAATCACCAACATTGGCTACCCATAGCTTCCGGCCATTTATCAGAATTGCGGTGACAGCTGTGGATCCACCCCGTCCCAAGTCAGGACTATGTGAGAGAATTGCTTGGTCCGTTGATTCGTATGCTTTAGAAATGGACCTGTTGGGATCAGTCCAAAACTCCTCCTGGAATTGATTACATAACATGGCGTCAAACTTTCTGACTTGACATTTTAAGGGAATTAACACAAAATGAATACATTATTTCTCAGATGATCCCCAACTGCTCGTTGAGAAAACAATGCAGACACAAACAAAAAATCATCTCAAATTAAAACGTACTTCCTTTAAGATGTTGGTAAATAAATGCTTTTGCAGATAGGCAGGTACAGTATCTCCAAGATGCCCGTCATATATGGCAAAAAGTCCAAGTTCATGCCCTTTTGACTGAACAAACTTTGCAACATGATAATCCTCCATCGGATGATTTGCTTTCCCTTTCACCAGGCTAAAGCCATACTTGATTGGGCCTTGATGGCTCTTCCCCTTGCCAGAGCTACATGAAGAACGTTTACCTGCAATCTAAAGAAGACAAAATATTATATTCCAAATGAATCAAGCATGATTCATTAGGAGTAGGATATGAAATAAAATGCATAAAATATGAAAATCAACATTATATTGTGTTTCTAGTTTCTTAACAGTACCAGAGAACAAAATTTGAGCTTCATATCAGAATAGTTACTCCAAGAAAATAAAAATAAATTGAAGAATCAGAATCCAATCAGGCAATGTACCAATTATTGATATTGGTTCTAGTAAACTAACAAAATACACCAATCAAACAGCAAAAGAAAAAAAAAATGATCTTCAATTGAAGTTAACTTATCCATTGTTACAGTAAAATATGGACTCGTGTGACTTAAAATCCTATAAGACCGATTGGCAAGTGGTGACATTCCATCTTGCATCTAGTTAGTTTAACATCTAGAATATTTCACTCATCTCAAATTTACTTTAAAACTTATAATACATGCTCTTGTAGAACAAATAAATGAGCTTAATTTGAATATAAGAAAATACTTGGACGAGGAAGAGCTAGGCTCCACACCTTTTTTTTACCCCTTCCTTTCTTCTCTAATCCATCTCTCTTTCGTATGTTGGTAAGTTCTGGACAAGCCTCGTCACCTGCACCCTCCCCTCTCCTATATTCTCCACGCTTTCTTCTCTGCAACTCTTCTCCTTTAGCTAAGAAACTAGGAATAACGTCTCAGTGCCCTCCCATGTTATTTTTTTTCTTACATCCCTTGATTTCTTTCTATCACCACTTCTCTTTCTTTCTCACCGTAATGTAAAAATTAAAAACAAAAATTGCATCCAGCCTAGTGCGTTCTTGTTTCCAAGGAAGACCCCATGGCCCTCATTAGAGTTGGCAATTCAGGCCATAGCACGACACATGACACAAACACAAAATGAAATTAGCATGTTTAGGCTCACACATTTTGCAATTGTGTCGTGTTCGGCCTCCAAAATAAGCACGCACAATTAATTAATTGTGTTGTTGTGATACGAGCAATACACACACTTAAGGATATAATTCTAAATTAATACTATTAACACACAAAACGTGTTCGGTTGTGTTGTGTCAAACATGTTGGTTCTATAATGTGTTGGATCGTGTTTGTGTCAATCGTGTCGTGTCATGTTATGTTAACACAGGTCATTTAGTTACTATGTTAAACGTTTTGTGCTCATAAACATGTTGTGTTCGAGTTAAGCACAATTACTAAATGTGTCGTTTTCATGTTGGTCGTGCAACACACATTCAACCATCATCATGACACGAACATGACACGCACGTATTATCATCTCTAATCCTCATTCCTCCGGTGGTTATGATAAGGTTGCATTGAACTGTTTCAATGGGAAACAAAAGTAACACTCAATTTTTAACAAGAGTGTCATAAGTCATTACCCAATATCCATGAACTATACTGCCAAGTGTGCAAAGCGGAAAGCTAATATACACAATCTATTTCCTCCCAGCAAAATCCCTAAAGTATGGAGGCACTTCCTCGGTTCTCAAATAAGTACAAAATTATAGCCATAGTACCAGTCTTCATTGATGGAAATGGACCAAATGATCATTCTACAAACCCTTTTGAGGATCTACAACTCCGGAAAGGCTGAATACACTTAAATGAATATTATGAATACCCTTCATCCACTATTATTCTTCATTAAAAATAAGCACAAATTAAGCCTCCCTATATCGAACCAAAAGCAACAGCTAAATCTAGAGAAAGTCAATCACTTATAATCAGCATAATCCCAAATTAGTAAACCATGTCAATCCAAGCAAAACCCTCTATGATTCTCATTCCAATTACTAGTCAACAAGATCAAATCCATTTCCATAATCTCATAGTGAAAAAAAAAAAAATACACTAAAAAGGGCAAATATGCAAAAGGTAAATATATATATGCTCACCTGAGAACATAGAGAATTGAAGCAACATAGATTATCCATATAATTCAGCTCCAACTCTCACCACCACCTCCTTCTTCTTCTTCTTCTCCCACAACTACTCAGCATCTACCTCTGAGGCCGATCAGAATCTCAATTTCACCAAAACCCAACACCAAATCCAAACTTCAGACCAACCCACTTAAGAAAAACTCCCAAAACCCACAAAAGTTCAACAAACCACAAAAATAAACAAGAACCATGAAATGGGTACCTCGGAATTGAGCTCGCCGATCCACCAAACCGCAAGATTTCAAAGAAAAGACTTCAACTTTTGATCCTTGAGTCGTCTGTCAATATAAACACAATCAGTGGGACACAGAGAACGCGTAGATTTTTATGAAGGCATGAGGAGAGGAAGGAATGGTCGAAGGTTTAACCGTTTTGGGAGAGAGAGTGTGTGTTTGATGGGCAAAGAAGAGAGAGAGAGAGGATGCCAAAAGGCCGAGCTTGCCCTTGTTGACTTCGGCATTTGTGTCTTCTTTGTTTGTTTTTACTGTCACTGTTTGTTTGACTATTTCAGTGTTTCTCTATGAGCTGTTCTCTGTTTTTCTCACTGTAGGGGCCATAGATTCTATTTACAGCTCACACAGGAATTTTTCTTTTTCCTCCCAAATTTTATGGCATTTTTTACCATTTTTATGTGCTAGTATAAATTGGCTAAAGTTGACCCAAGTGAAATTGTTCTTGTTTGTACCCTAAAAAAAACATTAACTTTGTGTGATAGCTTTTTTTCTTTTCTAAAAATGGATAGTCGCTCAAGTGGACGGTCATTTCTTTACACGTACGAAAAAACATTTAATACTTTATAATAAAATAGAGAGCATTGATAGTTGATTTTTAAAATTTAAAGTTTCATTTATTTACTAATATTAATATGAACGGTAAAACCGTATTAACTCAAAAAAAAAAAATTATGTGAACGATTTATTAAGTATATAGCCCTAAGCAATTCATTATGTTTTAAAGCGATCAATTTTAGTAAAATTGTTATAGGCTCCACTACATATTTCTAAAAACTATTACTATTCCATTGTTAAACAGAAAAGACACATAAAACACAATAAAAGTTATTTTTCAATCATCTTAATAAGCATAAAATCACATGCAAATTCTTCAAGAAGAAAAGATTTTTATCTTTTTATCAGCTACTTGTCTTTGCTTATTTACAATCTTAGTTAGTTTTCAAAGTTTTGGTATAGTTTTATAGGACAATTTTTATTTGTGTAGCGTTTGTTTTATTTTATTTTTTTAGCGGAAAACGAGAAACCATATATTAATGTAAACGAAAGCATCGGTACAAGGAACAACGAAAATAAAGCCAACTAAAAATAAGAAGAAATCCAAACTAACCGACTAACTGAACTAAAAACAAGAAATTAAAAAACCAATACCCAGAAGCCTAAAGCGATATACTCGGCCAAAAGTGATCGAGGGCACTAGTGTTACCACCTCTCCCTCGGCCAGTATCCGAGTTCTCAACCGATACCACGTCATGCGTCCGCGAGTCGGCCTCCTCACACCTCTAGCAGATGACCCCCACTACTGCAGCAGCCCCGGTCCGGCCAACTGGTTTTCACCGCTGCCACTGATTGACCCCACACCATCCACCATCGTCCACCATATCTCTGTCCTGAGCCGCCCCAACCCACGCCTCTGCTCTTCGTCTCCCTTACTTCCGTCGTTCAGCCCAGCATCCCGATCAATCGCGAACGAAACCTTTTTCTGATCGCAACCCAGCCATACGCCGCCACATACCCTGACCCCTTACAAACAGACTTGCACGTTGTACCCTTGTTGGCCCCCGGACGCAAGACCGTCGTGCACTTCCCTCCAGACATCGCCTTAGACCAACCACAACACCGACCCCACGCCTCTTCCTCTCCGACTCGCCCTTTTTGAAACCGTTCTTGGACCCACCGTCACAAAGCATCGGCACCGCCCTTCCAAGCACCTTTACTCTCCCGTTCTCCATCGCCGCCACAAAAAAATGTCACACCCAAGCCCTAACCCTAGAGAACTATCAGTAGAGAGAACAAACCGACAAATAACTATAATTTTGTTTTATTAGAAGAATGTCTTTAACAGATTGATTAATTTTAACTTCAAAATATAAATCAATATGTCATTAAAATCATCATTATTTAGATATGAATGGAGCCCATTCAATTATTACAATAAAACGTATAACAAAACATAAATATGTAGATCATACACGAAGTCAGTCAGGAATGTATTTTTATGTTTACTCAACTCATTTAATCATGTTGACTAACTGCTGTTAAAGCATTGAACAAACAATTAAATACTCATTACCAGTTCGTTAATTTGTTTCTGATTTTTATCCAAATTTTAAGACAAAATAAAAATAAAAATAGGAATGAGAAGTGATCACAGCAGACTGAGACTTGAAAGTCCAGATACCCAAATTAATTATTTTTATTCTCTAAATTATTCATTTTCTTTCAATTTGATGCCCAATTATTTATTTATTTCATGAATTATGTTCCAATTTTATCTCATGGCTTAACAATTTGTTTCAATTTGATCAATTTTATAATTGAACTATTAAATTAATATGATGTGATTTTTTTAAAAGAAAAATAAGTCTATGATGTGACATAACATAACGATACATGTTACTAATATAGATGATATATAAAGTGCATAACAATATAATATTAATACAAGGACACGTTATTGTCACGTAACATTACATGTTACTTTTATATTGAAATGATAAGTGTTTAAAAACGAAATTAGAATATAACCTAATTAAATACCAATTTTTAAATATCAGAATCAAACATTAACAGACAAAGAAATGAAAAGTCAAAGGTTAGAAGAACCATTGCAATGCAGTAATCTCGTAAAACAGCACAAAAAAGTAAAGCATGTCTGTTCCATAATCAACGAATATACACTCCACGAGGTCAATCCACGTGTCTTGTCTATATTATCTCCACGTGTCCCTCCACTCCTCTCCTTCCCCAAACCACCTCCTCTCTGCTCTCACGCAAAGCAAATACAACATTCACGCCTGCACTTCTTCTTCTTCTTCTTCTTCGTTTTCTTCTTCTCCATTGTTGAACTCTGAGCAAGCTCGTCGCTATGAGACTCTGGAACCTTCTTGTCTGGAGAGAAGGAGAAGAGATTAGCAGGTACATTGCTAATACTGGTTCTGGTTATGGGTCTGTGTGGTGGAATAAATCTGGTGAATCAGAAGAACAGAAACAGACCGTTTACTATACCCTCTGTGCTGCTTATGCTCTGGTCTCCATCACTGCCTTGGTAATTTTCATTTTTTGTCCGTTAATTTCAAATTTTTTTACTTACCCATTTAGTACAAACGTCTCCTTTCTTGAGAAAACATACATTTCTCTGCAGATTTTGAGGTCTCCGACTGACCCATTATGTAAAAATGCTTCCTTTATTGGGAAAAAAACATGGTTCTTCTGCAGATTATCTTAAAGATATTATGTGCATTTTATGCAAGCATTTATGTGTTTGTATATCTTGTTGTGCCTGTCAAGTTCTGAAATTGTTCTTGCTTTGTGCAAAGATATTGGAAAATTGACTTGGTATATAGA
This sequence comes from Pelargonium cotyledonis, assembly GCA_036897625.1. Lineage (NCBI taxonomy): Eukaryota > Viridiplantae > Streptophyta > Magnoliopsida > Geraniales > Geraniaceae > Pelargonium > Pelargonium cotyledonis. The sequence continues at coordinate 6,498 of JAYMTA010002109.1, read as the reverse complement.
CTACAGAAGCTTTTGGGGAATTTATAAGAATGATGGAAAGTAATCATCATGGGTTTGATTCTTGAGGAGTTGAGTTGGTGCATTGGGTATAAGGTCTTCTAGTTCGTTGATTGAGATATTGTTGAGTTTTCCGAAGTATTTGCAGAAATTGTACTGCTTTATACTGTTGTTGATCAATGGGTGACAATGTGCTGGAATATGAATATCATGGTGTCCCACAATTTAATTTCGGTTTTCGTTGGATTAAGTTGATAAGGTCGACATCATGTGCTTTTTTAGTAGCTGTGTGGAACATTTCTCTTTGGATTTGTAGAACTATTAGTACCAAAGTGAGTTTTTGTTCCTTCCTCATGAAACAAAAGATAAAAAGTTGAAGAAGGCATAGTCAAGATAAAGTTCTTTTGGCTTTATGAGAAGAATAATTTGGAAAACTTTTGTTTCAAGTAACCAACTTGTGTGTGAATTTCTGAACCAGTGTGAAGTGTAATTAAGTGGTACCCTTAACGAGTATGTTGTGGTAATCTAGCATATCAGTTTGCATTCATGTGTTTCTTTCTATAGATAACCTATCAGTGAATTTCAAAAGAATTTTTAGGACCACACGCTGCATTTCACGTTTGTCCTTGGCCTGATGAAAAGATATTTTGATGTTGTTATGTTTTCAGATCTATTTCTATGTCTGTGATCACTGCCCTCCAGGATGGGGTACATACAAAAAGACGTTTGATGTTACTTGTTGTATTCAGGTTCAACTTTGTCGCATTCACTTCAGAGTTCCCGGTGGGTGGACGACACAAAAGGTCTTTCACTTGATGAATTTTCTTGTTAATGGATGTAAGGGATATATGTCTATAACTAAATTTTCAAAGTTGTCCCTGCAAGTGTTACCCTTACTAAAAACCAGTTGGAATTTGACAGTGAGGGCTATCCTTTTCGGTCTCTACAAGAGTGTCTATCTCCTTAGACCAGAGGTATGCATATATCAAATCATGATAACTGATTCTTTGAGGGAAACTACTTTTTACTTAGCGTTGGCATGCAATTCTTGCATGTGTCATGTTGAATGTTGACTGAGTGTTGCACGACACGATACAAAAACGATGCATTTTACACGACAACTAAATGAGTCGTGTTGATATGACACAATTGACTCAAGCACGACCCAAAACATTCTTGCTTGATAGAACCATCACGTTTATACAACATAGTTGGCATGTTATTGGGATTAATTTTCAATTATACCCTTAAGTGTGTGTCTTGGACACCACAACATGACATATTAACCATCCGTTCGTGTTTTGGAGGCCCGGCACGAACATGACACGATTACAAAATGTGCGAGTCCAAACACATTATTTCGTGTTGTGTTATGACAAAAATTGCCGGCTCTAGTTTATATACAAATTGCTCCTGGATGAAAGATAATACAATTACATTCTATCAATTCATAAGAGACTGTTCTGTTGTTTCGTCGTTCGTTTGTTGTGTTGGGTTGCTCAAAATGTCATCCTGTTTCAGGCACTTAGAGTGGTCCTTATGGATCTGCCCGGTCTTCTATTTTTTTCAACATATACACTACTTGTGTTGTTCTGGGCAGAGATATATCACCAGGTATAAGTTACAACCGCTTCCTCTAGCTCAAATTCGTATATTATAAACTGAATACGTGCCAAACTAAAATTTGACTATGTTTGGTTCATTTTAAGGCAAGGAGTCTTCCAGTTGGAAAACTCCGGCCCACATATTACAGCATCAATGGATTTGTATACTTCGCACAAGTAAGTGCCATCATGAGCAAACGGGAATCTCAGGAAGGTTTTTGTTGTTAGCTAATTTATACTTAAATCATTATGTGACAATTTTAGGTGTGCATCTGGATATACGTAAGACTTAGCAGAAGTCAAGCTGCCATGGAAGCTGCTAAATTGTTCATTTCAGGTCATTGATTTGAGATGGTTAATTGGCTTTCAAAATATTTTGAAGCTTACAAGCATGCCGCTTTTGGTTCCTTGATAAGTGATGAACTTGATATTCTCGTTGTTTGTTAGTTAATATGATTTTATCTGCTTGTGCAGTTATTTCATTTTTCGCTGCTCTCGGGTTCTTGATATATGGTGGAAGGTAACAAACCGATGCCAACTCAAAACTCAAATGGAATCTAAGTTTTCCACTGTAAAAATATATATTCCACTTTACAATGTTTTATTTTTCTTCGGAGTTTAGGTTGTTTGTCATGCTGAGGCACTTCCCTATAGAATCTAGAGGTCGTCAAAAGAAGTTAAATGAGGTTTGTTCTTAGAATACTCTCCTTAGCATATCTCGGGTCGATCTTTTCCTTAGCATACTCTCCTCACATAGCTTGTTTCTCCATCTTGCAGGTTTGTTTTGTGACTGGAATTTGCTGTGCGTGTTTCTTGGCAAGATGTTTAGTGGTCAGTTTTCTTTTTGTTCTGTCTGAATACAATATTCTGCAAGACTTAACTATAGAAGCGCAGTCTCATGAACTCGGTTTGCAGGCTGCAATCTCTGCATTTGACAAGAATGCCGATGTTGATGTCTTGGACCATCCCATCCTTAACCTCTTCTACTATCTGGCAAGTTTCTATTCCTCAACTTAATTTTAGTAGCATTTCTCACACTCGATCATTTTCATTATATTTGAACAATTGATTTGCTATCTATACAATTATATCGCACGAATGTTACTCATGTACAGTTGGTCGAGATTCTCCCATCTGCATTGGTGCTCTTTATCCTCCGAAAGCTGCCTCCAAGGCGTGTCTCTACTGAATACCAACCTATAAGCTGACTGATGAGTTTATGGAGTCTGATGTGTTACATTGGTGTATTAACTGCGTCATGTCACACACATTATGGCCATATCAATGACGAGATTTTATGATGAATTTACTTTTAGCTATGGCTAACTCATACTATATATGCAATCATAATGATTCTCATCTGGTTTCTCCATGTCCATTCTAGATGAACATGGCCAAACTGTAAACAACCAGACAAAGTCGAGACATTTATTTGTATCTCTCTTCCAATAGAAATCAGATGACGAGTTGGATTACAGAAGCATGAAGATTTTATTTAATTACTTATTGTACAAACCAGCACAACTTCAAGAATGAAGTTTGAAGAAGAAAATTTACACATAAACTGTCCCATTCACAAGAAGTAGCCCCAAGATTCACTCACAGCAATAGCTGTTTCCGCGACTGGAACAGGAACCGAGAATCATAGGCAGAGCGGATGAGATCAACCAGCAGCGGATATTTGAGCGAAACATACAAGATCGGCACGCACGCACGCAAACAAGGCGAAAAGAGTGAAAATCCAAGGGACTTTATGGGGAGGAAAGTAGAGAAGAAAGGTAGCACAAAAGGCCACCATCATAGCTGCTACTGAGGCAAAAAGCGAAGCAACCCCAATCATCAGCCTAAACGGCAGCGTCTCAAGAAAGTCAGCTTCTGTGTAACGTGAAGTGATGATATAGTGAGACATGAGTATGGAAGTGCAAGAAGTGAACAACGCCAATGCATCAGCTACAGAGAAGATGACGAAGCATGTCTCGTTTACGAAAACGGGCATGCCGAAGGCATTGTGGTAGCCTCCCAGAACAGTGAAGGCTATGGTGTTTTACCTTTCGAATTTTCCATGTCTCTATATGATGGCTGCGCAATCTTTTCTATCTCCTACCATGCATGCATTTAAGTAATCAATAACTGAAAACTGTTGGGATTTATCCTGCTCTGATACCACTTGTTGGGATTTATCCCCCCTACCCATTATCAATCGTTTCACAATATCACTCGTGTATCACACAACTAAGCCAAACAAAAAATAAACGCAGCGGAAATATAAAATATAAGATGAACACAATATTTAACGTGGTTTGGCAAATTGTCTACGTCTACATGACAGAGCCAATAGTTGTGATATTACTAGAAGAGAAAGTTACACCGTACTGTATATGACGAAAAATAGACTCAATTTTTCTTCCGCTCACCCAAAGCCCCAGTACATCCAAATTCTCAACTTACACTAACTACTATCAGCACTACACTTCTCTGTAATACTTATTGCTCTCTATGAGCTCTCAACTCTCTGTTTTTTTTGAAGCAAAAACCTCCTTTATTTATAGGAGAGTTTGGGCAACAACTGTTGAATGCATCAACTGTTGAATTTGAGACTGCATTTGCAGTTGCTACCATTGTTGAAATTCCTATCTGCATTTGTTGAATGCAGCTGCTGCAATTGCTGAAATTGCTGGACAAAATCTCATAATTTATGGGATGTTCTCATTTTGGGTGGGACCCATTTATTAACTGACACATACTTCAAAGACAAATTTTGTTGTTGGACTACTTTGACTCGGTAAGAATATGGAATTTTGATAAACTGTTCATAAAAGTAATGAAATGTAACTTATTTTCTAACGTAAGTGAAATATATAACTCACTCCATTCCAAATTAAGTGTATTATTTTTTAGGGTTAATGTTATAAATGATATTCCAACTATACTAAAATATTATCATTGATCTTCTAACTATTTTTAAAATCAGCCATAACCATTATACTATTTAATATCATTACCATTGAAAATATTTTTTTTTTACTTCTGTTTTATCTAAAAAATTGCTCTTATCTTATGCTATGTCAATTGAGTGCATGTGCAAATTAAAATATCGAATGAAACTTAAATTGTTGGTTAAATATTATAAAACAATAAATTTTAAGATACAATAGTTTGTGCCTAATTGTATCTTCTTTCTTTTTCATTTGAGCGTTGGGGCTCAATCCCGTTTTCCATGTTGAGATTGTTTTGTTCTTCCCTCTAAGAATGTCTTGTACATTATTTGTCTTTTAAGACTTTTAATAAAAATATTGCTTGCTAATAAACAAAAAAAAAATTGAAGAATCAATGATGATTTTCAAAATAGTTAGAGGGTTAAATATAAACTTGTGTACATATAGTTGGAGAATCAATGATGAGTTTTACCTTATGTTTTATTAAAAAATTTTAATAAGAAATTAGATAGCATTGTATATTTCCTTTTTTTTATAAGCAAACAGTAACTTTTATTTATGAAATAATGAGTTAATTTACCCTATTTTTTATTAAAAAAATTTAATAAGAAATTAGATAGTATTGTATATTTTCTCTTCTTCTTCTTCTTCTTCTTCTTTTTGATAAGAAAGCGGTAACTTTTATTTATGAAAACACAAAGGCTAGAAAATAAAAGTACAAAAGAGGACCCGAAAGATCAGCTCAAAGCGAGCGACGGGTTAAAAGTCCGGGAATTAAAACGAATGGAAGTGCTAATAGAAGTAGCAATACAATAAAGTAAAGAGAAGCTAAAGCTCTGAACCCGAAGGACGGCATCCCCAACACTCGGGAACTTATCATTGAAGACCAAATCATTTCGGGCCAGCCAAATATGCCATAGAACAAGCAGCCAGATTTCCTCTTCTAACATCATGTACATGTGTTTAACCAAACTCAAAAAATACATGCCGACTTATTATAGGAACAATGATAAACACAGAAAAAATAAAAACTTATTTAAGAACATTGTTAATAATTTATGCATAATTAATTTTATAAAACAAAACACTTTTTTTATTTTGGAATAAAAGTGCAAGTGAAACATGACCGCTTATATCATAATGGTTGAACACTATTTTTTAAAAATAAATATTTTCATTTTTTGTAAGATAAACCAAACATGTTGGGTCAAGCGGTTTAAGCGCTTCACATTTCCTTTGAGATATCTGGTTTGAGTCTCCATGCCAACGGCATAGAATGAGATTTATGGGTTAATAGGAAAGAGCTACCCCATATATATTTTTTACGAGTAAACCTTAAATTTATTAAAACTCAAAGTTCAATACATCCAAACACACTAGTATAATCATACATCGCTGATTCCCTATCCCATGAAGACGAACATAGTCTCGATAGTCTCAGATTCCCTACCCTATATTGTTTAGCTCAAACGATATTACAAAAAAAAAAACTTACTCAACCAATTGTATTTAATTTAAAAATAATGTGATAAGAAACAAAATAAATTTGATTACATAAATTTATAGGACAATGATATGATTCCTTATTTATTTTTATTTTTTGAACGGAATGAGAATCTTTTATTACGAATGGGATAAAATTGACAAGGTACAAACGAAAAAACAAAACCGAACTAATAAAGCAGACAAACAAAACATAACTGAAACTAACCAAAACTAAAGCATTACCCCTAGCTAAACATCCCCAAGACAACGCAAGCTCTGTAGCTGAGAGGGGGCCTTGGCAAACCATTCCCAACCGGGCATCAAAGTCCAAATCGGATCATTCAAATAGGCAAACGAAGTGCAATAATCCAGACCCCACGCCGCCGCCTTCAAATGTCTACTGCTCCATCGGCCCCGACCCTATAACCGAAGCCGTATCCTCCTCGATCCAACCCCCAAAACCCCCTCATGCTACC
>JAYMTA010002108.1:0-17512 GCA_036897625.1 Pelargonium cotyledonis | reverse complement strand
TTTAGAAATTAAAAAAAAAATTCATGTGCATTGCGTGTAATGAGAGAGTAGTTTTTCGTTAAAATTAACGGATGGAAAGATCATGACAAAGTTTAGTTATGACAAAGTTTAGATGGGTATTTGATGTGAAAAAATAAAAAGCTCTTCCCACACATAGGATTTAAGTCAATAACTTATGGTGTCATATAAAGGTTCCCCTATATTGTATTCTTGAAAAGTCTCCAAAAGAACATAGTACAATTTCTAAAATTGTGTTATGTCTCAATTTGTAGACAACTTCTTCGTTTTCTTTAAGGCTACTTTTCCTCCCTCTAACAGGAAAAGACCATTTTAAACAAAATATGTTATTACTTTGGGTTATATACACAGAGCAATGAAAAAAATTGAGGAAAATCAAACTATTATAAAATAATTGTCTTACGTAACACGTTGAGATTATTTGGCTACTATATTCGTCAGAGGATTGATAGAGGTTTATCTTCTTGAAACCTTAAAAACGTATCTCAAGCCGATATATTAGTCATTATCAAAATCCACTCTCAGTGCTTGCCTCTATATCCCATGCAACTTTTCCAACTACCTAAATACTTTAGGTCTTATTTAATTTCTTTTATCCAAAGGACATGGTGGAAAGGATATCCGAATCATCAGCACCTAATTCACTGAAAATCGAAAGAGATTCTTAAGGGTTATTTAGTTGTGAAGTATTTATTTCAGTTTTTCAAAAAATTGTTTCCAAAAAATTGGAAAACTTGTAAACTTGTTTAGTTGCACAATTTTAAAGTATCGTTTGGTACCTCGATTCTACATGGGAAAGTAACAAAGTCAAATGTAAAGTGCATTTTACTGAGTTTGAGTAAAATTTGTCAAATGAGAGAAAAATGAAAATAAAGATTCCTGTAATCCAAAATAATGAAAAAAAGGTTTTTTTTTTTTTTTTTTTTTTCAGTTTTCTAAATAAAAAAAATCATTTTTCAATTGCTCATTTTTTTTTATGTCTTACAAATTATCTATTGTGCAAAAAAAATTTTATTTATCAACTCGTTTGTATGCCCAACTTTGCTTAGGTCTATATCTACTATATGTTCTTATTATGGCAATAGTTCCAATACATCTCATAGACATGCACACAAATCAATAACACAATCAACATGGAGTAATATATAAATATACAATATTTTTGAGCGAAAAAGCCAATGATATATTAATCAGATCTCAAGCTAGCTCAGAAGCCCAATACAGACTCGAGTATAAACCAGGTACAGAACCGACATCGGGCAATTGCCCATTTTCAGTCCCCGTAAGCCTATCTAGGTGAGGAGTCCCGTCCTCTATTTTGGCAACTATACAAAGCACCCGATTTTTTAGATAAAAAACACCACCAATCACCCCATACAGCCAAACACCTACCAGTTCAAAATAAAAAAAAACAAGAAAAATAACTTAACAATGTAGGAAAAAACATATCCATAATCGCATACTACCGTCAGTTTACTCCAAGCTTCAATCTTTATCCCTTCAAGCTTCAGTCTTCTTCTCCCGCAAGATCTTCTCTAAATTGTAATACTTTCACTTTTGGTTGGTTTCATTGCTTGTTTTCTTTTTTTCCTCTCTTTTAGGTAGAGACTCCCCTTGTACTTTGTTCTTGTATTTCTTACCTGAATGAAAGTACCTATTGTCGATAAAAAAAAAAAAAAATCTTCTTCTCCAATCTCTCAATACTTAGTTTTCTATTTACTCCTTCTATCTCTCTAAAATCTAAACCTAACAAATAGAGCTTGAAAAATATCCCAAAACAACAGAACATCCCCAAAAAAATCAAACCTAAGAGAAAATTTATACAAATTCCCAAAAAATGAAAAGAAAAAAAAAACACATTAGACCAACAGAGTCGCGATTGTGTAAGTGTGTACAATCGCGACTCTGCATCAAGACTGTATTGTACTAGACATTTGAATGCTTAAATGATCTCAGTATGCTCATGACCATTCGTTGGAAAGCTGGAGAAGTCCTCTACATCCCTAGTGAAGGCTCCATCTACACTAGACATTATTTAGGCTTCCAAATAACTGGCTGAACCTCCGGAGGTCTACCCAAAACAACTTCAAAATGGTCTTGTTTTAGACTTTTGAGTGTCTAAATGATGCCGGAATGGTAAGTGTGAATACTATTTGAATATATTTAGAAGTCCTCAACAATACTTGTGAATATCTCAACTTCATTTGAAATCATTTAGGCATCAAAAAGTACTGATTTACTGTCCAAAAGTCCAAAAAAAAAAAAAAAAAACAGCAATCATTCTACCTCTCTGGCTCTTCGAGTTCTCCCGAATGGTTTTTTATGCTTTCCTTGTCATGTATCATACGGTGCCTGATGATATAAAAACTGATATACACACACAATCAAAATATTCAATCAATAATGCGTAAATGTGATAAGAACATACCAAAAACATGAGAGTTTAACATATATGCACATATGATCCAAATCACCTACAAACATTGCAAATATGGAAATAAACCATGAGAAAACCAATTAGATAAGATAAGATAAATAATGGAAAACTCGATATAAAATCGCGTTATCAGTATGCTCCCCAGGCTCTTTAAGATAAACACCTGCTCTAGGACAAACTATATGCAGTGATTATAGGGGCTTCTCTACCTTGCATTATGGAAGATGATTTTAACAGTGTATGTGATTCCTCAAAGCGGTCGTCAGGTGTTGCTGATCCTGTTAGTATAGAGGCTTTTAATCCTTTTATTAACGATCCCTCGTTGTTGAACCTGCCATTACAAGGTCGCTCCACACATGGTATGGTCCTAATTTTCTCACAAGTCGGTTGGACAGGTTTCTTGTCACCAGCAGTTGGCCCTTCTCTACTCACATTATCTATCAATCTGACTTACCCTGCAGATGTTCAAACCATTGTCCTATTCAGCTCTCATTTGATGTTATTGATTGGGGTCCGAAGCCTTTTCACTTCTTGAACTGTTGGATCAATCACGAGACATTCTTTGATGCGGTCAGTAATGCATGGGGTTCGTTTGCAATTTCTGTTAAGTAAATTTAATATTTACTTAATTCCAAGTATTTGGATTTGATTAGGTGGTTATTTTTAGTTATTGTCTTGAAAAGGCATGAAGGTAGTTTTTGGTGGTTATTGTCTTGAAAACTACCTTGTACCAAGCTTATAAATAGGACTCCTAGTCTTCATTTCTCTGTACTTTTTTCTCTTTTACAGAATGTTCTTTTCACACTTTCATCATGTAGAGAGTTTGTTGGCTTGTTGTATCCTAGGGTGAATTAACACTCTAAAGATAGTGCTGTAAAGACGCCTCAAGCCTGTATATTTATCACTTTAATAATATTTCTGTCTTCTTGTATCTTTATATTTTCTAACAGAAACAAACTCTTTTCCACGTCGTCCCAGCAGAAGGTCGATGGTGAGCAGAGGTTGAAGGCGACGATCGGAGCCGAAGGTCGACGGTGCAGATCGACGATGAGGACGAACGCCATGGCTGCAGAATGTGGAGGCTGTTGTTGTTGTTGTTGTTACAAGTGGTGGTGGGGTAGTGGGGATCCACCGTCGTCGGCCATTGTCAAGACGCCATGACTTTTTGTTTTCAGTTTTCTTAATAAACAAATAATAATACTTCCTCCATCCCAAAATGAGTATCATGTTTATCTAAATTTTTTGTCCCAAAATGAGTGTCTTGTTTTTATTTTTAAGTTATTATATTATTTTTTTTTATTTATCCTTATCACTTGTGCACATGGACAGATCTGCACATGGACTATAGGTGGGAAAGTGAATGTAATACTGGAAAAATACTAAATTATCTTGTAATTCTTAATTTTTGCAAAAAATGGAAACAAGATATTCATTTTGAAATGGAAGGAGTAATACTTTTATAAAATAAATAAATAAAACAAAAATATACACATCAGCCAAAATTCTACACCTCATCATCCACGTCAACGTCCACGTCATAGATTTTTTCCTGCGCGGCAGAGAAATTTATACGTCAGCGCCACTTAACGGGCAAATTGACGGGATTTAATGGCAGACATCACATTGAGTATAAAAATAAAGTGTATGTACCAAATTGAGTGTAAAATAAAAAGTTTGGATACTAAAATGGGTACAATAAAGGTTTAGATACCAAATTGGGTATTCGGCCAAAGTTTGAGTACTAAAAATATAACCTTTATCTAATAAGTTTATTTGACCGGCTCATGATTTATTCGAAACACCCTCGTATACTAATAAATTCAAGGAGTTCTATATCATTAATTTTAAAAATATTATTGATAATTCATTCACAACTAACTAATTAAAATTAAAGTAAACATTTATTTTGGGTAGGAGAGAGTAATAATTTTGTAAAAGTTTTGGTTTAATATTCTTAAAAATATCCTATGGTATAATAATTGGGTTTTATGTTTCAAGGTTTCTTGGACTCACTTTTTTTTAGTTGGCCCCTACATTCTGACTTTGGTTGTTTCGAATCTCAGACTGTAATTTTTTATTATTTTAGCCCCTGAAACTTACTGTAGCCGGTTGACGATGCCACGTCACCCATTGTACCACGTAGGCATGCCACGTCAGACGTCCAACGTGGAAAATGAAACGACGTGGTTTGTTTATCTCCCCCCCTCCGCAAAACGGCGCTGTTTCGTGATTGTTGGTTTCAAAAAATGAATCGTCTTCTGCTCCTTATGCGACGCCGTTTGTCAAAAAAATGAAGTGAACGAAGATGAAGGGTCGGTTGTGATGTGGTTCACTCTTCAATGATGTTGATTAAAGCTTGAAGGATTGTCAAGGTGGTGCGATCTCCGTTGTTCTTTGTCAAAGAAACGAAGTGAAAGAAGTTGAAGGGTCGGTTGTGTTGTGGTTCACTTTTCAATGATGTTGATCAAAGCTTGAAGGATTGTCAAGGTCCGTTGTTCATTTGTTTTGTGGTGGTTTATCTACTGCTTGAGTTCGTGTTTGTAGTAGAAGGTGATTAGTTAGAGGATTTTTCTACGGCTTGAGGTTAGTACTTGTTTGTTTTTTCAGTTCCTAAAATTTGATGTGTAAACTCTTTGCTCCATAGTTGATGATCATCAATATTGTTGTTTGCATGTTAGATTATGATAAAGTTTGGAACTTGTATAAGTATTGTAACTTGAACTGATTAGGATTTTATAGGTCATATGTGTATTGTTTTATATATTTCTTGTTCTACAAAAAAGGCTTGAATATGACCAAAACCTTATCAATTTGTTGGGTTTTCATCTTTAACTTTGTTGTTTCATTGCTGTGTTGTTGCAAAAAAATAACATATGATGAGTTAACAAAATCTGAAGAGTTAACCCTAGGCAGTGGCCTAGACATGCTTTTAAGATTTGCACAAAATCTGACGAGTTAACAAAAAACTCAACTGAATCCTTCAATAAGGATATATTGGAATTAAGATCAAACCCCATTATAACTATGTTGGAAGATATTAGGACCATGAGCATGTTGAAATTTCAACAAAAAAAGGGAGGGGGTTGTCATTCACACACATGAATTCACTCCACTAGATGTGGGAAGGGTGGCTGAGTCTGTTAGTCATAGATTTTTTACACAAGCTTGTATTTTGTTTTGGGTATGTACCAAGTGGATGATAGGGTCAGAAGGTGGGTAGTGAATACACTAAAATATGAGTGCGGATGTGTGTTTTGAAATTTGGTAGAGGTACCTTGTAGGCATGCAATTGCCGCCCTATCAAAGGCTAGTAAGATGCCTGAGATGTACATTTCCAAGTATTACTCGCTTGACACAGACAAAAAATATGCTACGAAGAGGTAATACTACCATTTCCAAACTCTGACTAGTGGGAGAAAACATTCTTTGCCACACTAAAGCCTCTGATTGTGAAGCGAAAGACTAGCTAGTAGACCAGCTGTGAAGAGAAAGAGGTCAAAAGATTGATAAGCCTCGCACAAGAGTACTCAAGTCCCTTAGATGTTATAATTGCAAGTACATGAGTTGTCTTCAAGTTTTGAAAGAAGGAATCAAAATACTCAAAAAAAAAAAAAAAAAAACCGTCTAGATCTTCTAGGACACTTGTTGATGAACAACCACAACAAAATAATGGGGTATTGATGAGGGGCCAGATGGTGAGAGAAATGATGTGGAGGTGGCTGATCGAGGCAGATTTGATAAGGTAGAGGGGGCTGCCAATCAAAAATTTTTGCAACAATAGAATGAAAGAAAACAAAAAAAATGCAAAAAATAGTATAGCTTGCCAAATACAAAGCAAAGATGAGAAACGTTGTTGGGAACCAGAAAGTGGTAAGTTTGTTAAATTCATTTGTTGGTGGTTATTGCTAATTTCTAGTCTTCTAAATTAATTCCTTGTTTGCACATCATTGTAAAACTAATTATAGGAAATAAGCCAACCAACAATTGCTAATGAGGCTCCCTTGTATGTGGAAAACAATCAAGGCATGAGAATTATTTACGGGGTAATAATTTTGTCTATTCATATGGTTTACATAATATTGGAATTTTGTCAAGGCATGTGTGATGTAATTGAACTTTGTTGTAGGAGGAGACAACAAATTAGAGAAGTCAACAACCTAAGAAAAGAGGAAGACCAAAGAAACACAGGAAGAGGCAACTGTAAGTGAGATTATGGCAACAGGTGGTAAAAGCTGGGACTCTAACAAGCTTGCCCAAAACTTCCCCCCCTTCCACGTCTGATACAATAGCTGGTATCAAAATCCCACAATGGGGAGATAATGAAGATTGTTGTCTCTGGATGGGAGAAAAAAATGGAAATTTCAGTGTGAAAAGTGGGTATGCTCGCGTTACTAATAACTAGGAACCAAACCTCTCTAACCCTTCTTCCTGTTTCTCATTTAACTGGAAAAAATTTTGGAGTACCCCCATCAAAGTAAAACTCAAAGTTTTTATATGGAGGTGTCTTTGGGAAGCTCTACCAACTTCCTTAAATTGTTACAAAAGGAAGATTGGAATTTCTCCTTTGTGACCTAAATGTTCAGGTGAAGAAGAGACATTAGATCATATCCTCTTCAGATGTGAAGACAGGGACAAAATTTGGTTTGCGTCTCCCTTTAGTCTCAGGCATTCCCAGTCATGGACTCTGAGGAAGTTATTGAGCACCCTCTTCCTGGAGCATCATTTTCAAAATGTGCAATCGTGGATGCCTCTAGCAAGGGTGATCAACTTGGCTTTCGAAATTTGGAAGGACAGGAATAAATTTATTTCTGAGGGCCGGTATCAACAAAGGACTGCAGTGGTAGAAGTGGAAAGAGTAACATTCCAATCTATCCGAAAAGCCATGGAGAAAAGAATCCAAGAAAACTTAGGAAAAGGAAGCAGACAAGGAACCAAAAGAATGGACTCCCTCTAGAACCTGAGGCTAGAAGCTAATGATTTGGTGTTCATATGTGATGGTGCCTTCAGTAACAATATGGGAGGCATTGGATGGGAATTAATGAAGCCTGATGGCTCTATAATAGCCAAATTATGCAAACCAACTTCAGCTTTATCTGCCTATCAAGCTGAACTTGACTCAATTGCCTCTGCTTTATTCTTTGCCAAAGAATGAAATCTTCATCGTGTTAATATCCTCTGTGATTCCATAAATGTTTGCAGGGATATTGTTCGGCGGCATTTTAGCGAGGAAGGAGCATGGACCAGGGGGCAAGAAGTGAAGGCGTTTTATGGAAGTTTTTGTTCAGTTTTTTGTAATTGGGCAACCCGTCGAATTGTGGCGGGTGCTCATAAGCTAGCACAAGTAGGTAAAATCGGCTTTTGTAAAACATGGTCCATATTTCATTAATATAAGTATTCCCTTTATAATAAAAAATGTTATTACAGAACCCCCGACACCTGTACAACAAATTTGTCACTGATTCTCTTAGTGTTCTTCATTTTTATTTGTTTCTTTTCTATTGCTTCCAAATGCTCAACTATCATCACAACAATGAGGGTTTGCAATTCAGAAATCTTAGCTTCAAACTTTGTATTGACTTCCTTCAAATTCTTCATATAAAGTCTTTGTCCATTCAACCCACACATCAGTGAATTCTTGGTAGCTCTCTCATCATTTTCCACCCAACCACCAAAATAATCACAGTAACTAACTCTCTAACAAACAAAGACAAAATCAACCAACCAATTACAATGCTAAATTGAAGCAGCTTAAACACAAAAACTCACCCCATAATTAGAACAACCACAAAAAGCTCATTCTGGATTCTTTTTTGTTTTTGAGATTCGAAGCTTAACTCTAAAGCCACAATTGGAGCGTTGTTCTAATTCATATGAATAATTGACAAATAAGATGTACAACAACTGCTAGAGTTCATTAATAGAGAAGAAGATGCTCTAGACAACAACAACAAGAAGAAATCAAAGAAGGAGAAGAGAGACTTTCTGTGAGGAAGATGAAACCTTAATTAAGCAGGGAGACCAAATGCAAAATGGCACCATTCATTTGTCATGTTGGACGTATGACGTGCCAAGCCTACGTGGTACAACTGGTGACATGGTGTGGATCAACCGGCTATAGTAGGTTATAGGTAGTTAAATAATAAAAAATTAAATTTTGAGATTCGATACAACTAAAGTCAGAGTGTAGGGGCCAACTCTAAAAAAAAAAGTGAGTCCAAGAGATCTGAAAACATAAAACCTATAACAATTTGTAGATTATTCACTAAACGCTTACAATTGTTTTAGTTATTTTCACTTCAATCAAATATTTAGATGAAAATATAGAATTGATGTACAAAAATATAAATATATAAGTTAAAAAAGACCCAACAAGAAGATAACATGTGCCCCTAAAGACTAAATCATCGCCTAGAGTCACTGTGAAAAAGACGACATAGTCAAAATTTGGTTATGGGTCTATAGACGGGACTAACAAAATATTTCCTGAATTTGAATCTAAGTTCCGCAAGGCCTTCCGCGTGGCCTCCTTGGAAGCCCGCGAGGCCTCAATGAGAAGCCTTTGTGGAGCTTCTCACAAAGCCTTCTGGTAAGCTTTTATGCACTTCTCCATGAAGCTTGTAATTATCCAAGGTGCTACACATGCATACCACGAACAAAGTTTTGGAAGAACTATTGAGAGTACTTTTATATGACTTATAGAAGTATTTCTGATAGTGCTTCCACATGACTTTTCAAGGAACTCCCAAATAAGATACCACTTTGCTTTTCGTGTGTGGTCCAATTTTTTCAAGTAGTGGGGTGTGAAATTAGTTTTGCATGCTGATTGTTACGATCTTTTATCATCTTGGGTCTCGGGTTACTCCGATAACACTCTTAGTCGGAAGGTTTGAGAGGATATTTGCCTTATCACACTTTGGCATATATGGTTGGCTAGGAATCTACTAGTCTTTCGTTAGCAATTTGTGCCGAGGAGACGATTCTTCGGGTTCAAATTTTCAATCTGTCTTTAACTCCATGTATTGATAGTTCATTTAGCATTAATGATCCTTTTAATGCTTGGGTGTCTGATCCTCACTCATGTTTGAGTTGAGGCTCTTGACCCTTGTTTTGTACTTCTATTTTAATATTTGGGTTGGATAAATAAAAGGTACCGCTTGCAGATAAAAAGAGAACTCTCAACAACTACCCAAACTTAATTTAAACATTTTTCATACTCTCAAAGCAGACCGAGAACTTTGGAACGTTATCAAAACAATAAATTTTCTTAAGTGGCGGCTAATGGATGGGAGGGCCGATTTCTCGACACTACAGGAATTTGCCCTAGTTTCAATGCCGGTTTTCAACGCCACCTATTTCCGACGGCCGTGGCGTCAGAAATATTTCTGACGCATTATGGCGTCGCAAATGGCGTCAAAAGAAAAAATATTTTATTAAAACAGATCTGAGATCTGATTTCTCTTTCCTCCTTTTAATACCATAATTTTTTCTATTCTCTCACTTTACTCTCCTCTCTCTCTCTCTCTCTCCCTCTCTCTCTCTCTCTCTCTCTCTCTCTTAACTTAACTCCTCTCCTCCTATTATAGCTGAACCTCCTACGTGAAGAACTTCGGCGACCACACCAGCAATGTCCCTGACTCTCTCTCCTTCTTCTCTTTCTTCTCTCCTTCGATAGAATCGTCTCCGGCCATCTCTCTTTTCTGACTCTCCTTCCCTCTCGGTTTCTGGCATATACGAGGTTATTTTCGGCGACGACGAGCTCCTTTTGGAAGGAATGGTATGTTTCAAATCAAGCCCCTACTTTTTTGATATATATTCTTTGTTTTTTCGATTTAAAACCCTAACCCTAAATCTTTCCCGAACCTCCTTCGTGAAGCACTGCGGCGGCCACACTAGCAACGTCCCCGACCCTCTCTTCTTCTTCTTCTTCTTCTTCTTCTTCTTATTCTTCTTCTTCTGCCTTTCCCTCTCGGCTTCTAGTGTGACTAGTCTTTTTCCGGCGACGACGAGCTCTTTTTGGAAGGAAAGGTATGTTTTCAAATAAAACCCCTAAATTTTTGATATGTTTGTTTTGTTTTTTCGTTTTAAAACCCTAACCCTAAATCATTTTTTCTTCTTTACAGATTCCGAGGGAGCCGTGCTCCGGTTTGCCCCGCCGTCATCTTCTGTGCCCTACCGTGTTTCGCCGTGTCATTGTATAGGTAGCACCGTGCTCCTCTTAATTAGGGCTCAACTTCCTCCTTGATTTTTAAAGTTTGGGGATTATTACACATTTTTCTTTTTAGATATGCTTATTTTGGTTGTATGGATTTTCTGATTTTGATGGTTTGTTTGGGTTGGTAAAATTTGAATGTTATTTAGGTTGTAGATTTGATGATTTTGATGGTTCATTTTTCTTTTTAGATGTGTTATTTTTATATTGTTTTATTGTTGGTCAAAGTTGCTCAATGGTTGGTCAAATTTGGTCAAAGGTCGGGTCAAATGTGAAACGTTGGGTCAAAGTTCGGGTTTTGGGTAAAAGTTTGAAGGTTTGGTTAAATTCAGGCCTTGTGTCAAATGTTTGGTCAAATTTCGGGTCAAAGATCGGGTCAAAGGGATATTTGCCTTCTTCCTATTTAATTTTTTAATTGAAAGCAATCAATATTTATAATTAGAAAATGCTAAAATAATTTATGTTAGTAATGCTTTTTTTTTTATTGTAAGAGATTGACTTCTAATTAATTAGTTGTTACGGGTACGTACAAGCTTGGAGCTTACGTTTGGAGTTTCAATGTATGTAATGTATTTATATGATTTTGTCTCAATATGATTGCATGTGTAGTGTTTGTATGTGTATTTGATAGTATGTTTAAATATTTTCTAGTGTGTATAAATATATTTTCATGTATGCTTGTTTTGAAATGGTTAGTGTAGTTTTCAGTATATGTTAGTCAATATGCAAGCATGTTTGGGAATTGTAGTTCGCAAGTCGGGATATATTGAATATAAAATTGAATTTTGGGGGTCCCGGCTTGGATAGGTTGTATAACTTTTATTATATAGAAGTATGTTTTATGTAGGTTTTAATGTTTTGAAAAAGGGGAAAACATCATATTATGGGGAAAATTCTGTCAAAATTTTGGCAGAATTCTTTCTTTGAAATAAAAATAATCAAGTACAACTACAAAGAATAATTGACAATCTCTTAGTATCCATTCCGTAACATTCTCATGAGTCAAAGTGAGAATATTATCGAATTGTCCAGAGTGGACAGTTTGAGTACAATTTGATCACGTTTTCTACTAGATACACTTTTCAGACGCTTTGCTACTTAAAATAAAAGTTTCGATTTTGTTTCCCTTTAGCTATTCTTGGTATACATAGGGAGAATCGTATAGTTTTGTGCTTCATTGTACAAAATATTCCGACTTTCCTTATTGTGTATACTAAGAATCTTAAGAAAACTCTGCCGAAATTTTTATTTTAAGTATCGTAGTCTGGGTGTATGAAGAAGTAGATCGTGGTTATCAGTACTTGAATGGATTAGGTTATTTTCTTATAGTGAAGTCTTAGGGTGTTATGTATATTTAAAAATTTAATAAGATATTTATGTACAATTGGAACAGATGAAATTCTAATAAGGTTGAGTGATGGATCGGAGTTGGATGTACGAACGCACTGCAAATAGAGAGTTTCTTACTAATGCGTTTTATGAAGGCGTGAATTATTTTGTAGCTTTTGTGCTATAAAATCCGCAGTATTTGAGCGATTAAAGACTTAGGTGTTCGTGTTGTAGGTGTGGCAATATGAAATTTGTAGAACTAGGTATGGCTAGAGTACACTTATTGAAGCACGAATTTGTTCCTAATTATTATCAATAGATACATCAAGGGGAGTTACCCCAGTACGTGGGAGTTCCTGGTTATGATGGCGTTGACCTGCAGTTTGTCCATCTAGGCGGGTTTGTTTATCCGCCAGCTCCCACTATCTATGTGCCTATAGAACCATCTGACCCGGTAGAACCTGTTGTCCCTGATTTACATCAAATGATGTATGATATGAGTGGAGCAGCGTATCATCAGGGTTCTGAAGTGTTGGAAGAGGAACCGAATCTTGAAGATAAAACATTCTATGAGTTGTTGAATTCTTTGGACGAGAACTTGTATCCTGGTTGTGAGGAAGTGTCATTGATATCTATGACTTATGAGTTTTAAGTCTGAAAATTTTGTATCTGAGAGAGGATATGAAACTCACTTGGAATTGTTGCGGGATGTGTTACCCCCAAACCATTATCTTGTCGAGACTAAGAGAATGATGAAAGGTCTTGGTTTACTAGTGCAGAAGATTTATTGTGTCCCGTTAGAGTGTATGCTATATTGGAATGAAGATAAGGATTTAAAAGCTTGCAAAGTTTGTGGTCAAGATCGGTATAAGAGTTACACGTCTTATTCTCGTTCAACGACATCTAGGGCAGCACCTTCGTCTTCAACAACTGAAGAATCTTCCCAAAGAAGAAAATGTATTATTTCTCTATCGGCCCAGGTTAAAGAGATTGTACTACTCTCGGTCTACTGCTTCCGAAATGACTTGGCATCATGAGTATGTTTGTGTTGATGATACAATGTGTTACTCGTGTGATTCAGAGGCTTAGCGTCATTTCAACTCGAGACATGAATCGTTTGCAACCGAGCCTTGAAATGTCTGATTGGGTTTATGTACGGACGGGTTCAATCATTTTGGTCAGAGCGGATAACAATATTCGGGCTAGCCAATTATATTGACTCCATAAAACTTACCTCCGTGGTTGTGTTTGATAGGACCAGTTATGTTTTTAACAGTTCTAATTCCCGGTTTCGAGTAATCCCAAACACAAAATCGAGGTATTCTTACAACCACTCATAGAAGAGCTTAAAGATTTGTGGACGAATGGAGTTTCGGCTTGGGATATTTCTCGAAGGCAAAATTTCACTTTTCTGGTTGCTTTAATGTGGACAGTTAGTGATTGTCCTGCTTATGCAATGCTCTCGGGTTGGAGCATGGCTGATAAACAAGCTTGCCCTTATTGTACAGAACATTACAAAGCATTTTATCTTCCTTCTGGGCACAAGTTATGTTGGTTATCATTGATTAGGCGTAAAAGAAAGAATTTTCTGAAAGACCAACGTGAAAATGAAAACTTTCCTCCAACACTATATAGTGGTGAAGATTTGTTAGCTCAGATTGATAATTTGTGGTTATTAAAGGTGACTGAACCAAACGTTGAAGAGATAAATGCATAAATTGTCCATAGGGAAAAATGTAGGTGGAGGAAGAAGAGTATTTTCAAGGACTTTCCTTATTGGAAAACCAATCTCGTTCGTCATAATTTGGATGTCATGCATATCGAGAAGAATTTCTTCGATAATTTATTCAACACTTTGATGAATGTAGATGGAAAGAGTAAAGAAAATGCTAATGCTTGTGAAGAATATGCAGATAGGCCTGAGCTTCTTAAAGACCTTAAGGGTCCTAAATGGAAGAAATATTTCAAGGCTTGCTATACCTTAAATGTGGTGCAACGAAAAGCACTGTGTGAATGGGTGAAACGGTTGAAGTTTCTTGATAGTTTTGTTTTTAAGTTTTCAAAATGTGTGGATAAGGGAAAACAAAAGTTGTTCGACATAAAGAGTCATGATTGTCATGTATTCATGAAACGCTTGTTACCAGTTGCTTTTCGAGAATTTATCCCACTTAACGTATGTGAAGCAGCTACCGAAATCAGTAGGTTCTTTGCTAGCTTGTGCGCTAATTTGATTACAGTTTCGAACATGCTAAAACTGGAAGAAAGCATTCCTAAAATTATATGAAAATTAGAAATGAATTTCCCGCCTGCGTTTTTTGACTCTATAGAACATCTTCCAATTCATCTTCCATATGAGCCTCGTCTTGGAGGTCTGGTTTATTTCAAATGGATGTATGTATTTGAATGGTATTTAGAGCATCTTAAGAAACATGTAAGAAATAAAGCCCACATTGAGGGATCTATCTGTAATGCATATTTGGTTGAAGAAACATCAAACTTTTGTTCATATTATTTCAAACCAAATGTAAGCACTCGAGCTCGGAAGTTTCCTCGTAAGCATGATTTCAGTGAGTGTGAGCCTGAAGATGAGGTGTTGGAGTTGTTTTCCTAAGTTGGTCGCCCATATGGTCAAGTCAGAAAGGAAAGATGGTTGAGGGGTAAAGAGTACAACCCATTGCATACATACATTCTACTTAATTTTCCTGAAGTAGATCTGTATGTTGAGTAAGTGTTCTAGTTCATGGCTTTTCTTACATATTTATTTTTTCAATATTCAATTCTTCATTAGTATTGATCAACTTGTTTCCACACTATTGCAGAGAATATCGAACTATGATACGTTACAATAATCCAAGTTGTAATGATAATGACATTGAAGTACTTGTCACTAAAGGCTTTGCAAAACGGTTTGAAGTTAGTACATTTATTCCATTAGAATCTTTAGTTTTATTATTCAAGAGTCATTCTACGTGAATCTAATATGAATCTATTTCTCTATTCATAGGGACAACGAACTCTTATAAAAAATATTTCTATAAGAAATTTGTCTGTCGGAATGCTAACACAAGTCAAGTCATACACCATGTACTTCATCAATGGATTTACGTTTCATACATCATCTCATAGTAGTGCTCGAGCAAGTGAAAATAGTTTCGTTGGTGTAGTTGGGGAGGGGTATGAATATTATGGTTAAATATCAGAAATACTAGAAGTTCATTACTCCGGAACGCTGCGTTAGAAAATTGTTGTGTTCAAATGTAGTTGGTACGACCCAACACCCGATTTAGGTACCAATGCACACCCTTTGTATCAAATTGTTGAAGTTAGGGCGAGTAGAGAATTTAATGGCTACGATCCATTCATCATGGCATCATAAGCGATACAAGTCTATCTTGCCAACTATCCTTCAACTCGTGTCAATCGAGCTAATTGGACGGTTGTGTGCTGAGTCAAGCCTAGGGGTGTTTACAACTTACTAGGTCGCCAAGTCACCCCCAATACAACTGATGTGGCATTCCAAGAGGATCCAAGCATTCCCGGAAGATGATTTTGTTGCAACGGATAACAGTGATTGAATATGGTTTGTAATATATTGCCCTTTTATAACATAATGATAATGATAAAAATTTGTTTGTATGTTTATGAAAATGTATTATTTGTCTTGTAATATGTTTGTATGTGTACTTGTCATTTCATTAGATGTCTGATCATGGTGATGATAAGAGGGATTCTTCACCACGCACACATTTGTTTATGCCCATACCACGTAGTCCTTATAGAAGTGGTAGTAGTAGTGGTACCCGTAGGCCTCACGCCCCCTATATGATAGTCGTCCTTATGCTACTTCACATAGTTGTCATCCGTACGGATCTCTGCATGAGAGTCAGCCGTACGGTTACCCATCTCATAGCAGTCTACCCTTACATCCATCACAACCTCATCATCACCCACCGTACATGCATAAGTATGGTTCGCATCCTAGCGTATCTTCATCACCACACCGAGAGTACCCCACCTTAGAGTATTACACACCGGTTCCACCTATTTTTCATCCACAGTCCTCCCCACCTTATCACCTTGACCCATATTTAGGGTCTTCCCTTACCATTCCCTCTACGAGATCGATGACATCAACAGAGTCGGTACCACCCACTATTTTCACACATCTGCCACATACTAGGATGGCTCCCTCATCATCGACTGCACAATACGTTGTGCATCAGTTGGTGCTTTTGATGAGTTGACGCCATTTATTCGTGTACAGGGCGATCGCTTTGTGATTGAGCTTCGGTTCGGCGAGTTAGTATAACATGTATGCTATATTTATAAGTAATTTATACTTGTATGATTAAAATTCAAACATAATATTAATTATTTTTCTCTAATTATAGAGTACGAACAGTAAAGTTATCCGTATAATAAAAAAATGTTTTAAACTTCACTCACATCCGGACGGTTGGACATTTGAAAGATCCCTGATTATGTCCGCCAGATATGGTTCAACAAGTGGAAGGTGAAAAGACATTTCTATATTTGTGTTGTTATAATTATTTAGTTTAATATATCTTTTACATATTATTTAATCAATTGAATGTGTATGGACATTCATGTTGGTGGGATAAACATAAGTATCTAGAGCGTGTCATGTATGATGCATGGCTTAGGGTAGTGCATAGGTTGTACGCTGACGCACTATACAACCTTCGCCACTAAAAGAATAAGCGTCTACCAACATGGGTCTCTGATGAGGACTTCAAACGTTGGAAGTAAAAGTGGGCAGAGGGGGACTACATCGCCAAGGTGGAAACAACAAAGAAGAATTGGAGAGGAGGTAATAAGATATGTCATCTCCTCTTACACATGTCAGGGGATCTATTTCTGCCTTTAATCATGTCGTCGGAATGGTAATAAAGATTTCTTTATATGTCATTCTATTTTCATTTTTACCAAGATATATGTACATGTTAATTAGCTGTCATATTTATATTCTAAATTTGAATCAGATGTAATAGGCAACAGACGACGTTCCACCCCCTCCGATGACGTGTTTCGGCAGATGCACTGCCGTACGAACAACACCTACGTAACCCTCTAAATAGAGAGTGTTGCGGTACATTTAGTTACCATTATTGTGTTTATTATTACATGTCTCTTTTTTATAATTAATATTATTGTGTGAATAATATTTGTTTCAACTTTTTATTTTTAGGATAGGTTTCAACAGGTTTGGAAGCAATTGCAAGATGTGGATGAGGGCAATCAATGCATATGCCGAAGATTCAGGTAGGCCCAACTGGAAGAGACGTGTATTTGGACTCGGCTCCACTTCGCAAGAGTACTTTGCGAACACTTCACATTTACAAGCACCGAGGAGACGTACGCGTCCATGGTCAGACAGCTCTTCCACATCCACAGGTGAAGGCACCTTCGCCTCACGTGAGGAGACTTACAGGCTGAGATGGCACGTATTGCAGTTGTTGTAGAAAAAATGACCCAAACCAACGCAAGCCAGCGAGCTG
>JAYMTA010002107.1:0-17516 GCA_036897625.1 Pelargonium cotyledonis | reverse complement strand
ATAGAAGTTTTTTTTTATGAAGGTCAGATATACCATACTTATTTCATATTTTGTTCAATTTTAGCAAATAGATTGTATGTTGAATTTTTGGGAAAAAATTTGAATGAAGAAGGTTGAATGAAGAAGAAAAAGGTTGGAGGAGACAAGGATAAAATGGGTATTTCAAAAAAAATTGAACATGTGAGCAGCACATGATGCACTTAAATGGATTTTTCGTTAGACTTAACTGACGGACACTAGGATGCATAGTTTAGGGTAGTAAAAAGTTACAACAAATACTTTAGGGTGCTAACGAGCAAAAGGTGTATACTTCAAGGTAGCCATCTGCAATTTCCCCTTCAAACAACAACTCACCCAAAAACGCCACCTATGACCAAACCTCATAGATTGAAGGCAGAAATCGATAAAGTCCCAATTTAATCTGTCGAAAGCCTGTTGAAAGTCTAGCTTTAGCACTACCGAAGGTACTTTGTGAACCCGAGTAGAGTGGATTACCTCCCCGGCTATGAAAATACTATCCAATAACTGACGATCTTTGACGAAAGCACTTTGAGTGTCACTGATTAAATCCCCGATATAAGGCCAGACACGATTAGCTAGCAATTTTGATACAATTTTATAAGGCGCAGTCACGAGACTAATCGGTCTGTATTCATTGAAATTTTGAGGTGAATCAACTTTTGGAATTAGAGCCAGAAACGCCGAATTGAAACCTTTCTTGAGATATCCTATCTCTAAAAATGATTGAATAAAAGAGAGCACCTCAGATTGAACAATATCCCATCACGACTGAAAGAATTTCAAAGTAAAACCATCTGGACCCGGGGCCTTTTATCCATCAAAATTGAAAATTATACTTTTCAATTTTGCTAAATTGACTAGTCTCTCAATATCGTCACGAGTAGTTGGAGTAAGTTTTGCGAATCCAAGACCCTCAAAAATGAATCTGTCATTACTAGCACAAGATAGCCGGTCCTGAAAAAAGTCCCGAGCATGCTCCTTAACAGAATTTGGATCATCCACCCACACACCTTGATGCATTATACCAAAAATATGATTTTGCGCCTTGCGAAAGGAAGCGAAGCGATGGAAGTACCCAGTGTTGCAATCTCCCTCTGTAAGCCAGCGTACCCTTGATTTTTGTTTCCAAAAACTTGATAACTCACGAGACTTGATGTGCAAATCAGCAACCAATTGGGACTGTCTAGCTTGGTCTACATCGGACAGCGGCAAGACCTCAGCTTACTTATCAAGAGAATCTATAGCTAATTCAAGAGAGGACACTGCGTGATCTATGCGGCCATAAACATTTGCATTCCAATATTTGAGCTTGGACATAAGTAACGCTAACTTTTTCCACAACCTGAAGTAAGGATGGCCCATAATAAGAGAAGCATTCCACTCGGTTGGACGAAATCATAAAAAGATGGATGAGATATCCTGCAATTGAAGAATTTAAAGGGACGGGGACCTCAATCAACAATCAAAGCAGTGAGGCGAATTGGACAATGATCAGAACATCCCCTTGATAAATCGGTTAGGATGAAGTCATGCATAGCATGAGGCCATGTAGACGAAATAAGAACCCGATGCAGACGGCTAGCACGCGAGCCCGGACCATACCACGTGAAATAGTGGCCGTGGAGGGGAAAGTCAAAGAAGCAACAATTGTCAATGAATTCGTTAAATGCATGCATGTCGGAAGTAGATGCCGCCCCGCTAGATCTTTTCGATGGAACCAGAATAGAGTTAAAATCTCCTGAAATGAAGCAAGGCAACTGGGTCTCGTCTACTAACATATGAATCCTGGACCAAAGAGCATGTCTACCGAGCTCTAGAGATGGAGCATACACATTCACCAAAAGGCAGTCACAGTTGAAAACATCCCAAAAACTGATCATAGCCACAAAGTGTTGTTCAACGAAAGACGAAGATTAGTGAAAAACCAACGTATCCCAGAGAGAAATAATGCCTCCCGAACTACCCGCAGAAGGCGATACAAGAAACTGGAGGGTCTGTATATGCCAAAAGCTCGAGACCAAAAAAGTTAAAATATCTTGTAGCTTTGTTTCCTAAAGAAAAACCACGCTAGGACGAGAGTCCTTAACGAGAGATCGAAGATGATCCCTCTTGTGCTGCGCCAAAGTGCCTCGTATGTTCTATAAGATAAAACACATCCCGAGAGCGCCAGCGCTGAGTTGAGAGATCAGGTGTTGAGGGTGGCTTCGATGTCTTAAAGCCATTTAATTATTGTTGATTCCGACCCTACTTCCTTACCACCCACGGATTGAAAAAGTTTCCAAACTGCTTCCCCCGATTCGAATGGAGAAACAGAGCTCTCACTAAGAACAACCTGTGTCACAGGTGGGCACACGATCCTGCGCCTGATGGTGATGTTTTGGAGACTGGATGAAGAAATCGTTGTGGGAAGATTTTGCTGTAAATGATTAATTACGTGCATGGGAGGGAGGTCTTGAGCAGTGCAAATATTAGGGCTCATTGAATATTTAGAAGCCATGGATGTTGACCCAACCTGATTAGGAGATTTTGATGTGGGCTCAACAGGAGGCCTAAATTTTTGTCAACCGGCCCAGTGGAGTCAGTTGGATCAAAAAGAGCATTATTGAATACACCCGGGGTGGTACCCTTTGATTGCTATGATACAGAGGTACGATTCAAAAGGGTGGCCGGCGGTGAGGGGTACAGAGAATCGATTCCCGTATAAGCGGGGAAAGGCGGTGGATCGTGAGCTTTCAAGACTGCAACTAAGAAGGACTTATTACCGACTTTCATACACAAAAGTTTCGAGATGGCTGTCAATGTTGAAGTATGAACTAGAACAAGAGCTTGATCAAGGCAATGACCCGAAACTAAATTTGGATGTACGCAGATAAACTCCCCGAAACACTTACCAACATCCATGAAACTATTGGAGTGTCATGCATGAAAGGGAACCCCCTTGATTGACAGCCATGCATAATGACCCCCACTTCTCTTAAGCCTATTCCAATCGTAAAAGACGGCGAACCACTGTAAGAGCCATGCCCAATCTGATTCTCTCATGGCTTTCATGAAGGCCTCATCCGAGATGGAAAGCACAAAAACCCGACATTCAAGCTGATGAACCGAAACATCTACAACACCCTAGGACGCGATAACTTCTCTCAAATATGTTACTAAAATCGAGGTCCTAGAAACAATGAGAATACTCCAACGGAATGAATCCAACACTGTTTTAGTTTGAAAACCTAGGCAACTCCTGCGATTATCAGATGAAGTTAGATCCACAACAGGTGAACTTGAAGAGACACGATTAGGCTATGGTTTAGACGATGCGGCGTACGACCCTTGGACGAAACCCTAACAGTTGACCCCTTCCGAAAACCTGCAGATTTTGCCCAGTCTACTATGATACGATATTGCAAAATCACAGTGCCGTTGAAAATTCGCCTGATTCTCGCAGCATCTAATTTGGCTGATAGATGAACAAATCCAAACACCTTACCAGATTTATTTGTGTTTTTAGGGACCAAACAATCAACGACTTCAGCATGCCGGCGAATAATATTAGAAAGCCATTTAGGGTTCATTGTTGGCGGACGATTACCGAAATAAAGTGTAGTAGTCTGTGGAGGTCATACTCGTGTCCGGCGACCGGATACCAGGCGTTTGTCGACGGCTGCCTTAGGTTGTGGGGGGGGGGGGGGGGGGGGGGGGGGGGGGCTGTATTGTTTTGTGGCGGCGGCGGAGGTGGGAGTTTAGGGTTTTGCGAGCCATTTTCTTTCCTAGTTTGAATGTGTTTTGTTTATTAAATATTTGTACGTTATGTATATTTGATTTTGTTTCAATAAAGTTAAATAAAAATTTAATGTCATTATATTGAATGATATTAATAACAAATAATAATGTGCATAATCAATAAAATAAATAAATAAACATGAAACGATAAGTTACTATATCATTGAATATTTTTTGTTATTAATTATGTTGTTAATATGGTTGCGTAGATAGCTAATGAAATGGAGAGTGAAAAGACTTGAACTTAATTGAAAAGTTAATACTTATTAAATGCATTATAAATTATTATCGACATAAAGTAAATATGCGTGAAATTTTATGAATAATTATTACTATTTCGAATGCAAGTTACATATAATTATATTGAATATTAGTAATTAATATTATTTACTAAAATACATAAAACTAATAAAAATGGAGAGACAGAGAGAATATGGGCTTTAGGGTTTTATGCTCTCTGTGGCATTTGGTTTTAGTTCTCAGTTTTAGGGTTTCTCTTTTCCATTGTGCATCAACGGTGGCTCCATTTTCTCATTTTTCTCTGTGCTTTGGTCCTATTTCTCATTATGGTACTGCTCTCGGCGATTTGTTCTTCGAAGAGGGGTCGGACTGGGTGTGGAGGACGGGGACAACACGAAATCAGCGAAGGAGACAAACGGGCTGGGGGTTTTTCTGGTTCGGTTCTGATTTTGTTGGAGGCAGCGGACAGGGGATTAACAACAGTGGTAAACGGAGGCGGTGGTGTTAGTTCGGCGCACAGGTTTGATTTTTCTATTTCGACATGGCTGGAAATCTTAGTCAACGCATGAACATGCTATCGCTAAAGGAAGAGGAAAGTGGGGGGCTAGACATGGCCCCGGCCGAACAGAAGTAATGTTGGATTGGGGCGGTGAAGGTTGGGGGTCACCGCGGGTGATTGGCGGTTTGCCCATTTGGATGGCACCGTCTTGGTCTGTTCTTGCCTTCGCGGGTCTCGTGTTAGGATCCGGGATGTCTTGTAGGGTTTCGTAATTACAGTTGGGTTTTTTGGATTTCGTTCTTATGTCTTCTATGTTTTTATTTTGCATTGAGGTTATGATTGTGCCTCATCCTTATCGAGCTTGTGATTATAGGAGTTCACCTCCCTATGTCCTTGTCTGGCTTGGACTTTTAACGTTAGAGACGGTATTTGTACCCGTTTCTTATAATTAATAAAATTATGCATTTCTTTTTTAAAAACATAACAAAAATGGAGAGACAAAATGTTTAATGTAATAAGAAAATTATAGATACAATACCAAATTTATCGAATAAATGGTTAACAACTATTTTAAATCATTTACATACATAAAATCTACTATTCAATAACCAATTCAGAGCTACCAAAACAATGATTAATCAACATCAATCCTATAAATATAAGGTAAACCTATAATGTGAAATATTTATATTTCAATTCAACATCACCATTGATTTAGATGTACAAAATGAAAAATGAAAACAAAATATTAATTGAACCAACGACAATTTATTGGAATTATAAATGTCGTATAGGAAGTCAAGAGATTTTAAAATCATTTTTGCATTGATATAATTTCTACATTTTTTTCTTCAACCTAATTGATATATCCATAGAGATATAATTATGAAGCAACTAAAGTATTCTCTTAAAAAAAAACAACTAATGTATTGGATTATATTATTATAAAACTATCATGTATTGAGAAGTGATAAATTTAGAATTAGATTAAACCACTAAACTACCAAAACTAAAGATATAAAAATTTTTATTATTAAAAAATGGTCTTAAGCAAGATTTTATGTAAGAATTTTTCTTAAAATTAAATTTATCACATAAAATCTAAGAAAGTCATGATCCTTGTTGAACATCAAATTTAAATAAAATATAATATCTAAATGTCAAGTAGAATAACAAATATTCTATTTAATTGGTTCAAAGATATAGTTTTACCTGAAAAGTTAGTATGAGTATATGATAGAATATATGAGAGCACGTTTAAGATGTTTTAATAATAACTATCAACAATATGCGACAAAGTCGAAACCCTAGCCGCCGAAATGGCTCACGGCACCGATCTAGCAGGCAAGAGACTCCCCGTCGTTCTTCTCCGCTATCATCGTCACTCTATTTCAGAAACCTTCCCCGCACAATGACAATTGATTGGCTGAAAGGTATTGTAGGGCGCCATGCGACAGTAGTAGACTGCTATCTTCCTAGAAACCCTAATTCTTTTGGGAGTTACTATGGTTTTGTCACTCTTTCCTCTCCTCAGGATGTTAATCGAGTTCGCAGTACCCTACATGGAACTTTGTTGAATGACTTTCATCTGAGTATGGGATGGGCAAAGGGATCATCTCAGTTGAAATCCCAAAATCGAAGGGATCCGCCGCCTCAAAAGCCAAGCATATCTCTTCAATCATCTAACCGTCGACAGTCCAATCGGTCTAACAATCGAAAACAAGCCAGTCGATAAACCTAGGTTCCTCGTAAGCCTGTTGCTTCTACAAAGCTTGACAAAGCCCCAACATCCCATAAAAGTTTTAATGGTTTTCCAACACGCTCGGTATTGGATAAACTCCGCTGGAGCATTTTAGCCATTTTTCGC
Source organism: Pelargonium cotyledonis (assembly GCA_036897625.1). Taxonomy (NCBI): domain Eukaryota; kingdom Viridiplantae; phylum Streptophyta; class Magnoliopsida; order Geraniales; family Geraniaceae; genus Pelargonium; species Pelargonium cotyledonis. The sequence goes on along the minus strand of JAYMTA010002107.1, from coordinate 11,112 downwards.
TCCCCGGTCTCAGCAACATATTTGCACGATGCTCTCCAATCATGTGGTCCGGTTGGCATTACCGTTCATCAAATGGCTAACCGAGTGTTTATCTTGTCTTTTTCGGATGAAAGTGTTATGAAGGCTATAAAGCAGACTAATTGGGCATGGCTTAATCAATGGTTCGCTTTCTTTTATGAATGGAACAAGCTTAAGCGCAAAGGAGGCCATTTCGCGTGGCTTTCGATTCGGCGTATTCCTTGCCATGCTTGGCACCAAAACACTATAGTGCAGGTCGCAAAATAGTTTGGTGATTTTATTTTCATGCACCTTGTTTCCTTGACGGGTCTTTACCTTGATTAGGCTCTTGTCCCTCTTTTTTGCCACTCTCGGAGCATATTAATCTAAAGGTCGGGCAGGTTGAATATCCGGTAGCAGTTTCAGATTTATCAGGCATTAACCTTCCCTTGTTCTCAGATTTCTTGGATTAGGATAATGCCTCCCCGTCATACTCTACATCCCCCCCTTTCAAGCCGACGGCTACTGATAAGAATCCTCCCATTCTGGTTCCAGCGTTGTCTAGCAACAGTCCTGGTATCCATAACAATGCTCTCTTTATTGAAGATGACAAAACTAGTTCACCTCAGCAACGTGACTCTTCTAGGCAACAAGACTCTTCTGGGCCTCCTACTACCCTTGGGCCGCTTGTTGCCAATGGGCTGGGCTCTTTAAACCCTACGCACTCTCCCATTACATGTGATCCCGCATCTGTTCACCATGTAAATCCCATGCACTCGGAGTCTGCTCATAATATTGGTGCCATTGTTCCAGTCAACTCTTCAAAGGGATCCTCGACTGTTCTTCCTTATGTTACTATTAGGCGGGGTAAACGCAGGCCAGCCAAGGAGGCCATAGTGCACAGTGAAAAACTTTCTTCCCTGGCTAGATCTCGTGAAGCCGTTTGGAGCATTTGCACGGGTATAGGAGGTCATGTGATCGGGTCGAAATCAGCTGTCCTTGATAGGCTTCGGGCAACCGAAGCTATCCTACCAGTCTAATTCATTCTATTCGTGTCATCACCTTGACATGTGTTTGCTCTCATGGAACATTCGAGATGCTTTGGCGCAACACAAGAGGGACCAGGTTAGGTCTTTCATTCGACTGTCAAAGCCAAGTATTATTTTCATCCAGGAAACAAAGTTACATGATTTTTCAAAATTCTCGATTGCAAGCTTTTGGAATCTCAGTTCTGTCCGGTACATTGCATTACTGTCTATTGGGAGGTCGGGCGGTATCATCACCGTGTGGAATTCATCGGTTTTCTCTGCCTCTTCTTCTATTGTTGAGCAAAATTTTATGGCAATTGTGGGACATTGGAACATTTTTGATTGTTAGTGTGTATTGATTAATGTCTATTCTCCGAATTCAGAATCGGCTAAGCTTGCTCTATGGAACCGTATTCACTCAGTTTTGGAGGACCTCAAGCTTCCTTGTATATTAGCAGGTGATTTCAACGCGATTTGTTGTGCTTCAGAGAGATCGAGCGGGTTCTTCTCGGCCTCGTCTATTTTGGCTTTGAATGAGTTCATAGATAACTGCTGCATTTTTTATTTGCCTCTACAGGATCGGGCTTATACTTGGTACGGTTCTAATTCCGCTGCGAGTCGTATGGTTCGTATTCTCGTCTCATCGGTTTGGCCTTCCTCACTCAATAATTTTTCTCAAATCAGTTACCCGAGAGAGTGTTTGGATCATTGTCCCATTGCTCTCACTGTTTTACAAGTTGATTAGGGGCTAAGGCCGTTCAAATATTTAAATTGTTGGGTGTCTCATCCAAGTTTTTTTGATACCATTAAGAATGCATGGGTTTCATTTGATGTTCATGGATCTCCACGTTATCGTCTCTGGAAAAAATTTATTCTTACTCAAGGCTAAATTAAAGGAATGGAATGAGTCAGTTTATGGGAGAGTTAATCAAGCTGTTATTTCTTTGGAGTAAGCTATTAACGCACTAGACCTTAAAGCCGATTCCAGTCAGTTGTCTACAGCCGAGGTTGAGCTTCGTCACTCTCTTGTCCTCTCGTTATTTTCTAAATCAAGGGAGTTGTCTAGCTTTTGGAAACAACAATCTCGGGTGAGATGGTTATCTGATGGTGATAAAAACACCAAGTTCTTACATAGATACGCTTCTTTTAGAAAGACACAAAACTCGTTGGCTGGTATCATTATAGACGGGCAGTGGGTTCAAGAATCGGCTCGGGTTAAGGGCCATGCTCGGGAATTCTTTCAATAGTGGCTAACTTCCTCTTCGAAGGAAAGATTAATTTTTGAAGGACTCGACTACAAACAGTTATCGGCAGCAGCTAGAGGGGACTTGGAGCGGCCTGTATGCCTAGATGAGCTAAAGGAAGTGGTTTTTGGATTTGACGGGTCTCGTGCCCCGGGACCGGATGGATATAGTCTTCATTTTTTCACACTTATTGGAGCTTTATTCAATCGGACGTACTCTTTTTTGTGCAATCTTTTCTTTAAACCGGCAAATTGGGTAAGGGATTTAGTTCAGCTTTTCTAGCTCTTATTCCCAAGATTGGATCGCCACAAGGTCTCAACGACTATTGGCCTATTAGCTTGGTCACGGCTCCATACAAAATTATCACTAAATTGCTTGCTAATCGCTTGAAGCCCTACATTGGTGACCTAATTAGTGACACGCAAATCGCTTTCATAAAAGATTGTCAGCCTCTTGATAGTGTGCTAATCGCGGGGAGGTAATTCACTTGGCTCGATCTCAAAAAATTCAATCGGTTGTTCTTAAACTCAACTTCCAACAAGCCTTTGATTGTTTAAATTGGGATTTTATCGACTTTTGTTTACTCTCCATGGGTTTCGGGCTCTGCTTCCAGTTTTGGGTTCGTCGTTGTCTTGTTTCATATATCTCGGTGCTTGTTAATGGCTCGCCATCAAACGATTTTAAGATTTCTCAAGGTATCAAGCAAGGTTGCCCGCTTTCCCCATTTTTGTCTATCATCGTTGTTGAGGCTCTACATTTAATCCTTGCTAAATCCGAGACTCAGAATCTCATTCATGGTATTCGGGTCGGGTCAACATCAATCTCGCACTTACAATTCATGGATGACACAGTCCTCTTTCTGGATGTGTTAGGTTCGAACTCTTCCATTAGAAATGTTGATGTGATTTTGCGCAGCTTTGAGATAGCCTCAGGCCTCAAAATTAATTTCTCCAAGCCCCATCTCATTGGAATTGCATTGCTGGAAGATCGAATTATTAGGCTGGCCACGGTTTTGGGTTGCCAAACCACTGTTTTCCCAATCATTTATTTGGGGTTTAAGCTTGGTGCAAACTCGAGACAGGCGAGTACATGGTCGGGGGTGATTGACAAATTTCGTAAAAGGCTTGCACTTTGGCAATCAAAGTATTTCTCACTTGGAGGTCGTGTCACGCTTATACGATCCGCTCTCTCCTCTCTCCTGTTATTCTTTATGTCGCTCTTTAAAGCTCCTTTGAAATTAATAGCCGAGCTTGAAGCTATCGAGAAGCAGTTTCTTTGGTCGGGTACGTCGACGAGATGGGGTCAAGTTATTAAGAAGCGTGCGCATGGGGGTCTCGGCATTAGACAACTCCGGCTTGCGAATATAAGTCTCCTAGCTAAGTGGTGGTGGCGATTCTCAACTCAACCAAATTCCGTATGGAAGTCGGTACTATGTGAAAAGTATGGATGGGCTTCTTCCTCATGGTCATTGGATGAGCTGTGTGCAAGCAAACCGTCTCCGGTTCTTAAAGCATTATTAGATCTCCGTGAGCTCCCGGGGTTTGTTGACATGGTCGGCTCCAAGTCGATTAAATGGGTCGTTGGAGACGGGATGCAGTGCCAGTTTTGGCTGGATGTGTGGTTGTCGGGTGACGTTTTGAGGACAAGGTATCCAAGGCTCTTTAATTTGGCTCTTAATCAAGCTGCTACAGTGCATGAGGTGATGTCAAAATTGAATTCTGCATCTCCTGAGCAGATTTTCCAGCGGCGTCTTAGGCCATAGGAGGCTGAGAATTTTGCAGTTTTTTACTCGGAGGCGGCCAGTTTTGATCTGCTATCGTCAGTTCCAGATCGGAAAATATGGTCCCAAACTCGCTCCGATAAATTCTCCACCGCCAAGGCCTATGATTTACTTTACCGATCAACTTCATCTTTCCGGCTAGTCTGTAGTAAACTTATATGGAGAGCTTTTATACCTCCCAAGATTCAATGTTTTGCATGGCTTGCGGCACTTGACAGCGGCCCATGTTTCGACTTCCTCGTGTATCGTAAAATTTTTCCGGCAAGCTATGACTGCACGTGCAAGCTTAGTGACTCAGAATTAGAGACTACCTCCCACCTGCTTCTGTTTTGTAGCTGGACAAGGAAGGTATGGATGGGAATTTACAATTGGTGGGGGCTGCTTTTTGTGGTGCCCAGGGACTGTGCATCCCTCTTGACTTCTTGGTCCTCCTCTTTTTGCCATGACTTGATTTTATGCCGGAAAATTTGGGACGCGACTTGCTCCGCTACTCTTTGGTTTATTTGGCTCGCTCGTAATGACTTGGTGTTCCGAGACTCGTTTCCCTCGGTCAAGGACACGGTTACTCATGTTCAAGTTTTTTTACTTTCTTTGGTCTCATGTATCGATAGTACTTTTGTCGTTTCTTTTGGCTTTGACACTTGGTTAGTGGATCCTATCTCGTGCCTGAGTTAGTGATAGCTTCTTATCTTTGTATTTTTATTTACGCTTTCAGCGATTATGAATAAAAAGCTACTACTTATTGATCAAAAAAAATAATAATAATAACTATCAACAAAAGGTATAATCATAAGATGTATTATTGCTGCATGAGAAAGGATGAAAAATATAAGTATTTTTAATTATGAATTGAACTCCTATTTACTAAGATTGAAACAATGTTATTCATAATAACTAACTATACATACAAATGATATAAAATTAAAAAAAATGATACAAAATAGATGAAATCATGAAATCTCAAAGAACATTGTTTGATTAACTGATTTATGTATATATATAAGTTGAGACATAAAAACTCACACAATTATCTTCTTCGCAATTAGAATACTAAGCTTGATGCATGATATGAAACTAAGGCGCACTCTATGAAACCCTGTAGAATCATAGATAGCAAATAAAAGATAATGTATGAGTAAGTTTTTGTTGGCACAATGCAATTATAGTGATTTACAAAATTACTTGAATCAACCATGGTTGAGATCGAGAAATATGGAAGAAGAAAGAATATTGAAGAAGTAACTAATTGAAGATGTGTCATGATAAATATGATTACGATACGTGATGCTTTAATTTTTTTTCTATGGGAATGAGATTAATTTGACAATCAAGTTTAACTGCATAAAAGTGTTTCAAAATGAATATGCTTCTGAAAATGAAAAAGGGTCCTTAGGGGATGGCGCAATGCTTAAGAATACATATTTCCATGTGGGAGGTCATGGGTTCAAATCATATTACGTCGGGTGGGGTTTAAAGGGAAGAGGTACCTCTTATTGTGTAGCTCAACTAGTTAGCTTTTTTGTAAAAAAAATTAAATAAAATAAAATGAAAAAGGAAAAAAAAATGGAAAGCATAAAGAGAGAATTGAAACAATGAATCTTTTCAACTACTCATGTTCCTATTAGTTAAAAACATCTATAGTACTAATAGATATATGTAATAGTGATTATCATATCTAATTAGTTAATGGGTGATTTTTGTAACTCATGGCAAGTGAAGAGACAAACAATGTGGTGGCTCTAAATTGTTAAACTTGGTGATGTGGAAATCTCTAGTGCTTTTTCACCAACTTTAACATACGTAGTATGAATTTCACTTAATTATTTCATTATGTTATTAACCGAAAGCAGTTACATTACAATCAAATAAAAATAACGGTTAAAATTTTAATTCGCTGAAAAATAAAATTCGAAATAATGTTAATATAAAACTTATTTTATATATGTGTGTGTGCGCGCTAGATCAAAATAATGTAAATATAAATTCACATTTAAATTAAGTTTAAAAAACGATAACAATGCATAAGAAATAATTTTTTTTTCCAACAAATAATTTTGTTAATTCTAAACATTATTCATTTTGAAACATTAAAAATACCCTTGTGTTTATGTTAGAATTACATAATTATAATCACAAAAATAAAGACTATTTATTTATTTTATAGTCCATACAGTAACGTTAAAAATCAAAATTACCCAAATATATATATATATAAGGGGAAATCGTAGAGAGCGATCATGAACTAAATACCTTTTGTTGGAAGCACCCCTGAAGTATTTTTTGTAACTTTGGGCTACCCTAAAATATGCATTCTAGTGTACGTCAGTTAACTTGGCTAGAAATTGACCATCTCTCGTCATGTGCACTACACATGACTTTCAAAAATTTTAAAATGACAAATTTGCCATTTTTCTTCATTGGTCAAGAACCGGTGTATGAAGGTTCGCCAAAAACTTTAAACCTTCGCCGGAAAATTCAAAGCTTTGCCAGAAATTTCAAAACTTTGCCGGAAAATTCAAAAATTTGCTGGAAACTTCAAACCTTTTCCGAAAAATTCAAATCATGCAATCCATTTGCTAAAATTGAACAAAGTATAAAATAAGTGTTGTAGATCTGACCATTATCAAACAGAAACACTTTTATAATTGAACTCATGAATACCCAAAAATTAAACAAAAATATAAACCAAACTCAGATCTGGTCATCGTTTGATCATGCATACCCAACTCTTGAACTCATGAAACCAAAAACTGAACTCATGAATACTCAGATCTTGTTTCAGATCTGGTCATCGTTTCAGATACCGATTCAACTCCGATGACGTGATGGTGGAGCAAATCAGTTCGACGGCATTGGAAAGCAGATATGTTCGACGAAATTGTTGCAGATAGCAGAGCCGACGAGCTTTGGTGGTGATCTAACTGTCGGTCTGGTTTAGATCTGGCAACAGCGGAGGTCAAATCTTCCCCATCCTCCTCCGGTCATGAAGAAGACACGAAGCAACGGTGACGATGGCGAACAACTTGTCTTTTTCCATCTCAGACGAATGCGATGCTCCTCCATCTCCTTTGCTCCAAATTCAACAGAGATGCCAAAGGACTGGAGTTCTTTGCAGGCCCTCGTTGTTTTTCTATATCGGTTTGGTGCCATTGATAATTATGAAAATAGTGAACCACTCAGTATTGGACTCTGTTCATTTACTCAGCAACCATACAAGGACTTAAACCATTGCAGATTTCATTTTCATTATATGTCACATACCTGAAATCTACTTTTCATGATGCTTTCATCAGTTTTACTAGGAAACATAGATGTATTCAACAATTACATAAAATATGAAGAGTTATAATATGAAAAAATGAAGAAAAAAAATAGAACCAAACAACAAGGCAACGCTTGCTGATCACGAAAATCCTGCCATAGTAGTATTAGAAGAGATGAGAATGCATATGAGGTTGGCACCTCACCACTTTCATACTATTGGAATTTATTTCAGAATTTTGGATTTTTATTTTTGTTTAATTAGGAAAAATTATTAATTAGCTAATACTATTAATCTATTAGTATTCAATATAATATTAGCAAAACTATAAAAATATTGTATATACATGTGTGTGTATATACCAACTACATACTACAATATGTATATACAAACTATTGTATGTACATGTGTGTGTATACTAGCTACAGACTACAGTATGTATATACATACATGTATATATATTAACTATTGTATATACATGCGTGTATATACCAAGTACAGACTACATTACGTATATGCATACATGTATATATACCAACTATTGCATATACATGTGTGTATATACCAACTATATTATACATAAACTACTTCTATGAACTAGCAGTATATATTACTTTACTACTACTATTACCTATATGTTATTCCACGCCTACTACTTATATAGACTACTTTTATAACTATCCATGTAAAAAAAAACCACTCATCACTCATCCAAAATTCAGAAACCACCCACTGCCACATTTTAACCCCCCCACCACTTCCATTTAGTTCATGGAAGAAAAAAAAAACTACCATTAACAATCATTTTAAACCACCCACTACCACAGTTTAACTATCACACCAACTTCCATTTAGTTCATGTATAAAAACTATCAATCACAATCCTTTTAAACCACCGAAAAACTTCCGTGTTATTCCATGAAAATACTTGAAATATCACTCCCAACCATATATATGTGATAACCATGATCACAAAACTCATACCTCATGGCATATTAGCAATCTTGTCAACATTTAATCAACACAAAATTAATTACAAGCAATTTGTTTTGAAGGGTTACAACTTAAGGTAATTTTCCACAAATTTAATGTAACCTTCTACTCTTTCATGATAATTGTCATTTTCGTGACTCCATAATGCAATGAGGAGAAATTTCATTATTTTTTATTTTTTTCTTTTTCTTTTTTCATGTGTATGAATTCCATTATTCATTTCTAGAACTAGTAGAAATTTCACTCTTATTTTGTTGAGGTTGTCACTTGTTGGAGAGCAATTTTACATTCTTCTTCAGTTGTCTTGAAATAGATTATGGTGGTTCTTTTATTAGCCATTTCATATGAATAAAATTCTTTTTTGGACAAGAATAATATTGCCAATTTTCTCATGACTAATAGTAAGAAGGGCAAATTGCAGTAAACCCCTATGGGGTTGGCACATTTTGCACAAAACTCACGTCGAAGACCAGCTTAAGCAAAAAACCCTCCAAAACTATACAACAATGTTTTCTATTATGACACCGTTAGTATACTATATGAAATGACTAAAATACCCCTATTTAAGCCAAAGAAGCCAAGCCAAACAAGCCCTTAAGGAGTTAAAAAAAAAACACATCTGGGTTTCACATTTGGCTAGCGATGTACCAGATCTGGCCGGCGTCTCCGACCTTCGATCACGGCCACTGCTACTCCACGAATCGTCGACGATGGACCAGATCACGACCACTGCCACTCCACGAATCGACGGTGTCTTCCACGAATCGATGATGTCTTCGCGATAATCGCTAGGGTCTGCATCCTCGTTCGCCGCTAGCTTCACAATCAGCGACGGCTTGTCGCCGCCGTTCCACAGTAGCAACCGCTCCAAAAAGCTCAGCCACGGCGGAGACAGAAAGAAAAGCACATCGTCGCTTGCCCTCTGGCCTTCTCCTCGTACAGATGGTAATTTGGTTGATTTTAGGGAAAATTTGGTTGCTTTTGTTTTGGTTAATTTGGTTTTAGTTTTGATCTGATTTAGTTGATTTCATTTCTAGATTTGATGTACATATAAAGTTGTGAAAATTGCATTTTTCGGCGACATGACGCAGATTCCGACGACCGAAAAATTCATATGGTCGCTGGAATCTTCAATCAGTTAAGAAGAAGATGAACAAGGGTAGTTTAGTCATTTAATAAATTTACACAACATGTGCATGGCACATGATAAATTCTGTTACAAATTCCATCCAATTTAACTGTTAAAACGTTTTTAGCAACTTTTGGTGGGTTTTTTTGTTTAAGCTAGTCTTCGAGGTGAGTTTTGTGCAAAATGTGCCAACCCCATAAGGGTTTACTACAATTTGCCCTAGTAAGAATTTCAAATGTAGGAGATATTTGATTTTTTGTTTTCTTTTTTATAGATGAAAGAAGTTTTGATGGTAATGAATTGACTTCATAAGAGAATACAAATTTTGTAATCTTTTCATCGATCTTATATTTATATTGAATACTAGCTCATATGTATTAGTTTGCAAATTGGTTTATGATTATTTTGTTATATACACAGTTTTTTTCTTGATAGCATCTTCTCATCTATATATTTTTACTTTTTTTATTGTTGCATCACATGAAAGTTTGGGAGAATAATTATGTTTTATTTATATAATTTTTCATTTTGTTATTTTTTGACAGCCTATATTTGATGAATTTTTTTTTTAAACTAATGTAATAATAACTAAAGTGAATTCATGCATACATTTGATTCCATTGGTTTGTGTTGTACATATACCCTCAAGTTGCTGATGACCGTCATTCAAAAGTATAAACTTGCGTTAAACTTTTGTCTTCACCAACATAAGTTTATTAGTATACATTTAAAATTATAGAGTTTTCTTTTGTTACATTTTATTTGTGCTTCAATTACGGAGAGCTTATAGAGTTTGTACGTTAACAATTTTATTGAGAATTAAATTAGAATTATAATTTGTTATATTTACTTTTGTTTTTAAACAATTTCTGTCATCTCTTTAGATTGGATTGAAGAAAATAGAATTTACTTTGGGCGAGACTTAGTGCATGATTATAAACATCACAAAAGAACTATGCACTTACTACCATTTATTTGAATTTTTTAATTTATTATATTGTAATTTTGTACAAAATAAATTTAAAGTACTCTTATATTGTTTTATCAAACTCTATAATAATAGTTTTAGTTATATTAACCCGTGCATCGCACGGGCGTCTTAGCTAGTTAATTTCTAAAACAAGATAGCAAAATCCTAAAGAGATTTTAGATATACAAGCCTTCAAATCCATCCAGCAACACTTCAAAACAGATTTTGTTGCTTCCAAAAAATAATCAATATGCACAAATGATAGTTTCAAAAACCATTAAAAAAAAAAAACTTCTTAGGAACATGAGAACAAGTAAACAAAAAAAAAAAAAAAAAAAATGAAATGAAGGAAAATGGTAACCAAAAGAGGATGAGAAATGAAGGAAAATGGTTACCAGATCTGTTTTTTTTTTTAGGGAAATAATAAATTATTTATTCAATTCAAAAGAAGTTACAAATACCAAAGTAACCCCTAGAACCAGACATAGGTTTACAAACCCGACTTAAAGTCGACCCCCTAAACCGTTGATTCAAAAGCCCCATGCTTAAAAGCAAAAGCTAAACCCAATATTGTGCTTACACCCCGATCCTAACACGAGATCCGGGCTTGCCAATATTCCAAGATACCACAGTCCATTAACACCAGACTGGGCCCACCGCCGGAGTGGCAGGGCCACACCCCCCCCCCACCACCTCCACCCCCTCCCAC
>JAYMTA010002106.1:0-17524 GCA_036897625.1 Pelargonium cotyledonis | reverse complement strand
TTAACTTTAACGAAAATTTTGGACGGAAAGATGTTTGACATAGTTCATGAGAGCTAATAGTTAATTTCAATGGTATAAGTAGTCAAAATTAAAAAATGTTACGTTGAGAATAAGTATATGTAATTTTCCAAATCAAATTCAAAATTCACGATTCACAAAATCATTTTCCCATTCATAGAATGAATCCCGATTTTACAACCATGGGCCGCTACAATTTTGGGCTGTAACAATTTCGAATTGAACTACACTAAAACAGTCGGGAGCTGCCTGTCTCCATTAGTTTACGACCATCAACAGTCGGAGCAGCTGAAAGTTTGACACTTTGTGAATGACATCACAAAACAATTTCTTACGTCATCTTCTTTACTTTCGTATTATTTTTCGTCTGTTCTTCTTCTTCGTCAGCTCACGCGTTTCCTTGTAAATCTCAAAACCCTAACTTCTGTCTCTCCCATTTGAATTCAACTTTGTGACTATTGAATCTTAGGTTTTTCTTTTTTGTTGCAATTCGCCACTTTTAATCTTTCTTTTGCTTTTTCCGATAAAAAGAGCGATCTAATGCTTTGAATTGTGTGTATATTTTGGTGTCAATTTTTCCATCGTTATTGGGTTCCTTCTGTGGTAGATTTGCAGATTTTCAATCATTGCAACCATTTGGGTTGCAAATTTTAGCCATTACCGAAGCTGTAATTCACAGAGTTTTTTTTTTTTTTAGGTTTGAGAGAGTGGGTGTGTGTTTAAGGGAAGGAAAGAGATGAGTGGTTCGAAAATAGAGGGAAGTTCTGGTGCGGTGCTTCGTAGAGATCCTTACGAGGTACTGTGTGTTTCGCGGGATTCAACTGATCAGGAAATTAAAACAGCTTACAGAAAGCTTGCACTCAAGTAAGTTCATGCTTCTCAATTCTTCAAAAGTTTTTAGGTTTCTCTTTAGTGTTTTTAGCTGATTGGTATATTCTTAATTATTTGGAATCAAGCTTCTTGCTTTTAGTTATGTGCTCAAATAGGATTCGAAGACGAAATCGTAGTGGGATATAATTGTGAACTGTTGATCTCAGTAACAATGTGGATGAGGAATTTTCACCATGCTCTGTGACTTTACTGTGATTTGTTGGTTGGTTTTGATTGTTGGGGGAGTAAGAGATCAAAGTATAAAACTATGTTTTTGCTATACATGATATCATTATATTTGCTTTTGAATGCAATTTATAATCATGGTCAACGATAACATTGAATTGCCAGTCATCTAGACAACTGTATTACCTGAATTTGAAGGAGTGTACCCCTTAAAATTAGTTCTACATCTTACCATTTTGGTGCTGTTTTCACTTGTACATCCAAAGCCCTTTCAAGATGGTAGATTTGTACCATAATTTACAAATTAAACCATAATGAACTATTAAAACTTCCATTATGATCAAACTATACTCTGCGTTTCTTTGGGGAATCATTAAGTGAAAGATGTATAAGTAAAAGTATGTATGGGAAGTCTTCCTAACTTCTGTTGTTATTACTTTATTAAGAATTGTGAGTCCTGATCTTAACTCTCAATATTGGAGCTAAGAGTTTATAGATATAGGTTATGGTTACCAGAAACTGTTGGCATATTAACATAATACCTATTAAATTTGATATCAATTTTTTATGGAAAAGTTCATTAATAGTTTAAATGATGTACAGGTATCATCCTGACAAGAATGCTAACAATCCAGAAGCGTCCGAACTTTTCAAAGAGGTGGCATATTCTTATAGCATCTTATCTGATCCAGAGAAAAAGAGACAATATGATACTGCAGGGTTTGAGGTGATTTTCTTTGCACACCTATCCTATGTTTGAACTTAAGCCAAAAAGATAACATAAGAGGGAAATGAAGGCATGTGTGGGTGGGTGGGGGGGTTTATGGTGAAGAAAGTGGTTGGGAGAGACAGCAGAAAAATAAGCAATGAGAGTTTCTCAGGAGACATATAATATTATTGATCTACCCATCCAATTTTTAGTACTACCAATCCTACTTAGTTTCTCCATCGAATGACTTGTAAATAAATTCAAACTAAAAATATTTGTAAAATAAGATATCTACAGTTATTAGCCACCATTTGGTTAAACTTGCAATGTCTCATCTTATCATACTAGAGGGATTACATACCATATGTCAAGTGAGGAGAGAGGTTGTGACATCTTGAAACCGTTTTATCATTGGTCTGCAATATGTTTAGTACATTGTTGCACCTGTTTCTCAGAGGCACATGCCATGCGCCATAGCTCCAAATGAGGTTTACATTGTTAGTAACACTGTCCTGAAATCATATGTCCATATTGAACCTCTGAATTTTTGGCATTTCTGCGTGATTTGTTAGTTTTTTTTTTTTTTTTTTTTTTTTTGCATTGTAGGGCTTGATGCATATATGCATATTTGTTTGTTGTGATTGTGAAGGTCAATTTTCCCTTTAGTTTGTCTTTGTGTTTATGAGGGCATGTATCTTGCTTATACTTAGTATCTTGTGATAATTCCATATTAAAAAACTCTTCCTCGGCACACATAGGCCTTTTAAGCTTAATAAAGATTAGTAGATAGTTATTAAATGTGTCTTTTGAACTGAAGATCTATTTCAAATGTACTGAATTCCATGTTTTTGTGATTTCATTATTTATTTGAGTAGGCCCTTGAGACTGATGGCATGGACATGGAAATTGACTTATCTAACCTTGGAACCGTCAATACAATGTTTGCGGCCCTGTTCAGGTAATGTATTGGCTTAAACATAAATAGTAGTTAGTAAGGTTTGCTAGTCGTAAGGTCTTAAAATTCTGTTTGATTGTAGCAAGCTTGGTGTACCTATCAAGACAACTATCTCTGCTAATGTTCTTGAAGAAGCTCTAAATGGAACTGTTACTATCAGACCTCTTCCAATTGGAACATCAGTTAGTGGGAAGGTGCGTAATGGCTTGAATAATGATGTGGTCATACTCCTTCAGGAATTTCCATTTACTTGTATTCTGTCTCACTATAGGTGGAGAAGCAGTCTGCTCACTTCTTTGGCGTAACTATAAGTGAGCAACAAGCTGAGTCTGGGATTGTTGTAAGAGTTACCTCAGCTGCACAAAGCAAGTTTAAGGTTCATTTCTACATAACTTTGCTGCAATTATTGCGTGTGTGTGGTTCTTGTAATGGCTATGAAGCTCTCTTTCGCAGCTTCAGTTATTCTATTTTTATCCTTGTGAACTTAATTGTTGAAACATGCTATGTTTTTTTGTAATTTTTCAGTTACTATATTTCGAACATGACGCCAATGGTGGTTATGGTTTAGCCTTACAGGTACCATATTTCTTCTCAATCACTATACTATTGTTCTCTCATTGTATATCCTTTGTAAGTGTTTTGACCAGTCTGGCAATCTGCCTTATATTTTTTAGCGACTGTTGATGAAAAGGTGAATAGTAGTTTTATTTTGTTGATTCATTGTTCCAATTTATATTGCTATGCCTAACCACAGTACACATAGTTACATCCCAATTTTCATAGATCTCTAATTACTTGAATTGTCTTACACCATTTTGCTGTGGTGGGTCTCAACGCCTTGTGATGACTGAGGAAGGTGTACTAGGAATCAAATCGTATTTGTAGTTTTGTAATTTGAGTAACTTATTCAGCAGATAAGACACCTATATGTAATTATGCTATTTGGGTTGGTTAGAACCATTATCTTATGGCTAGGTCAATTTTGTTGCATGTTTGCATGGTTTGAACGAAAAGTGGGATCATTAATGACCCATTGTGCCTTATCCAATCTATCAATTGCCGTCACAACCCCTAGTTTTTAATCTTCCTTTGATCGAGTGGCATTAGATGAATCACATTTACAATGTCACAAAAGAAATCCTTAAATCCTGTTTGGTTAAATATATCTTTTTGATTATTGATATTAATAATTTTAATTATATCTATCTGCCTTTTGCGATAATCTGCTAAAGCTGCTTCAATTTTTGTTGTACAATGTATGCCAAATAAAGCACATAATTAAAAGTAAACTACCTTAAAGCACACAATTAAGAGTAAACTACCTCATAGTAATTTATGTGATAGTCAATATTTGAGTAAAAAATACCTTAAAAGATTTTGGTTCTGGTGGCTCACTAAGTTGGGAAAAGAATGAAGTTCCACTCTCTTCCCAGTCTTGAGCCTTCTCTTTTTCCTGCCAAACAGACCTGAAGATCGTACTCCTGTTTTCTTTGGTAGGACAATTGCATTACTATTTTCTAATTGAACTTATGTTTTGATACCTCTCTTTGATCCCTTTAACATGGATGATTGGATGATTTTGTATTCAACATTCAACAAGGATTGAATTTTACATGCTATGATATCTTGTTGTTAATTGATTGGAATTCCATTTTCTTTGCTGGGTTAGGGGGAGTTGGTGGTGTTTGATGAGCTACTAAATCTTCTATTTAGCTGTAATAAAACTGTAATTTGGTGCTTGGTCTCTCATATTCTAACATACCCGGACTCAATAAAATGAAGGCATAATTTTTTTTTTTTCTTGGCTGTCGAAAGTTAAATGGTATATTCAGCATGAATGATAAGGATGGAGGTGTGTGTTCCTTTTAAACTTCACTTCAACCAAAAAGCCTAAGCTAATAGGTGCTCTCAACTTGTATATCAAGTAGTCTTTAATTTCATGTTTGTTCAATATGAGATACTTCAACATTCCTCTTTATGTGTGGGCTGGACAACGTAATGGATCCTGCACATGAACCATGAGTTAACTTGGGGGCAACACTAACTGGCTACATAGGCCCGCGAGTAAACCAACTTTGATGCCATATTAAACTTTACTTCAATAAAAAGCTTAAGTTAATAGCTGAAAGGATCAACTAGAATATAAAGTGATCACGAACTTCACATTCTTTCAATATGAGATACTTCTACAATTCCAAAACGGGTTGGAGGTTCATGGATCTTAAAAAAACTCATGAGGTTGTAAAACAGTTCCTTGTGTTTTAACTCCCCTAGCATCTTTTGCTGTTTGTGCAAAAAATAAATAAATACTTTGGCTTCATTTTCTGTGGAGAATATGTTTTCCTGACTGAAGGAAGCTGGGTGCAGATTAGTATTTTACCTAAACCTGTCTTAGCATACAATCGAGATATAGGTAATGGTCTGGCATATCTGTTTCCTTTCCAATGTCACTGCATGCTGGGCTAACTTTTATCTATGTAACACGTTTGTGTTCCACACACCACACTAAGGCGTGTTTTGGGTTACTGTTAGGCTGAAAATATGCTGCCATGTAGACGCCAGCTCTCTTAAGTTCTCCTGAGGTGAGTTCTTCACTGAGGCATTTAGTCCTACTTTAACACTTGCTATTGCTTTGTGCTACAAGCCTACAACATGTTGGTTGATGAGTGATGTGTAGCCAGTATTATGATTGACAATTGGGGCCTCTTAGAATTCATTTACATATTGATGAAGACCTTTCTTTCTATTGGACTATTGAAACATTCTGAATCTTCTGTTAAGAAGACACACTGTCTAGTATTAAATTATTGCCCAAGAAGTTGCGTGTTTGCTTTGGAATTTATCTTTTTATTGCTGTTTGATACAGGGCAATGTTGTCCAGTGCTTTTGAAGCTAATTTTTCATATGATATTATTTATCATTTAGTGTATTACTATTTGATATTATTTAAATGTATAATAAAGAAATAATTTTATTGATGTCATGTGAAGCAAGCTATGTCCTAGATTTGAGTGAACAATGGTGTTTTTCTGTGGATTCACAGGAAGATAGTGAGAAAACGGGCAAGATAACATCTGTAGGGATGTATTTCTTACATTTTCAAGTGTACAGGATGGATTCTACCCTGAACGCGGTATGCATTTTCCATTATTTCTTTGCTGATCACTCTCTTTATATCTCATTTAGTCTGACTTTTTTCTCATGGCTGAACAAGTTGCTAGTTGTGTTTGCAGTTAGCAATAGCCAAGGACCCTGAAGCTGCTTTCTTCAAAAGGTTGGAAGGTCTTCAACCTTGTGAGGTTTCAGAACTAAAAGCCGGCACTCATATATTTGCTGTTTATGGTATGAACTTTTATTTTATTTTTTAGTAATTTTTTTCCTTTTCAACTATGTGTTAATTGGGTTGGATTTTTTTCTTTCTTTCTGGTTAACTGATCTTATCATACTTTTTCAGGAGATAATTTCTTTAAGACTGCCACTTACACAATTGAGGCGCTTTGTGCAAAGACATACGAGGACACAACAGAGAAGCTTAAGGAGGTAGAGGCTCAGATTTTAAGAAAAAGGGTTGAGCTACGCCAATTCGAAGTAGAATACAGAAAGGTATTATTTCCTGGTTTTTGAACTTGATCCTTTCACATGTTTGGTAAACCACTTGTTTTATGAATTCTCTTTCATTTTTGCAGGCATTGCAACGCTTTCAAGAGGTGACCAACAGATACAGCCAGGAGAAGCAGTCTGTATGTTTCCTTTGTTCATTATCTCACCTCTTATTTTTTGCCCATTGAATGGTATTATGCTTGTCTTGCAAGCATAAGGGTGAAGGGTTGAAGCATGATCAGCTACTGTCAGATGCTCCCTTTGTCTTAAAATGAGTGTCTAGCTACTATGTGTAAAAATTGTCTCAAATTGAGTGTTCACTTTTCGGGATTACTAATAATAACCTTAAGATTAGAAGACCTTAAAGCAGCATGTGGATTAAAAACTTTGGAACAGAAACGGGAGTCAAGAATGAGAATGGAAATCAAAGTTCCTTTCCAAAGGCATTCTCATGACCAATAGTGTTAATCCAAATACGAAGAATGGTAATCCCATTTCGATTCTTGATTCCCATTTATGGATAAAAATTCTAATGCAAATGCTACCTAACTTTGTTACTGCAAGATCACAGGGGGTATAAGGGAGAAAATGCAACTCTACTAACTCATCATTAACTTTTACAAAAATTGGAAAGTGGACGCCCTTTTTGAGACGAATGGAGTATTTCATTTTATTATTGACCCTAAATTGCTAAATATATGTACATCCGTCTTTTTATGCTGCAAAACCACTATTGCCGCGTATACTTAAAAATAGTTACTCCCTTTGTCCCAATGAGTGTCCACTTTGTAAAATAGTTAGGGCTAGACTTTCTTCCTTGTATCCCTACCTACGTGTTTTTATTTTAACAAACTCAAGGAATTGTAATCAACTTATTGTAGGGATATAGTAGGTAATTCATACATAACTAACTAACCAACCAAAAAGGATGGTGAATCATTTTGGACAATTTTTTATAGAGAAAGTTAACACTAATTTGTGACAGAGGGGGGGGGAAATAATAATTCATACCTGTCAATTTTTGGGTAATCTCAATATAAAGAACAAAGGAATAACTTGTCCATTTTCTTTCCCCTCTTAATTAGTAGACAATTCTCATTTTTCCCAATGCATTTCTAGATTTGAACTTGAAAACATCTCATATTTGTCTCATGTGATCTTCCTGCTTGGCCATCGCAGGTAGATGAGTTGCTAAAAGAGCGAGACAGTGTTCACTCCTCATTCAGTGTGACCAGAGTGGTTGGCAATAACTGTTCAAGTGGTGGGAGTACAAGTAATGGAAGCAGTAGCAAAGTTCCGAGTGAAGATTCACGGGTTGAGAGTCCAGTGGACGATGGAAGCTCAGAAAGCAAGGATAAATCATCCAAGAAGAAATGGTTTAATCTCAACCTCAAAAGTGAAAAGAAGGCGTGACAAGGAAGTCGGGTAATTTTGTATTGTCAGAGGTCTTCCAAGTGTTTGTGCATGCAGACATGTGTTCTGTTCGTGTGCTGCCGGTAAAACCTTGTCCTGTGCTCTTCGTTTCATTTTTTTTTTGCCCCAAGGTTGTTGATTATCGAATGTTAAGAAAATCCTGTCCTGTAATGATCCGAGAAAACTAGAAGGTATTTGTTTGGTATGTTTATACGGAAAAAAAATTGTGACATAATCTTGGGATACTGTATTAAAGCAACAGCAATTGAATATGTGTAATCTTCAGGAAGTTGCTTTCATTTGAAGTTGGAAATTGTCTTTCGGTTCATATAAATGTTTTGTGATAGGTGGACCATATGAAAGTTGCAATTTTTAATGATCATATCCAACTACCTTAATCCTCAAGTGTACAAATACTATAATTATTCTTCATATTTGTTATTGTGATATTTTATTTTACAGAAAAGAAGTATTGGTTGACCATTCAAGTAAAGAGATTGGTTAATTTGACATGATTTCAGATTTTGGTTAGTACATTACAGCCCTAAAGTAGCAAACTATAGTAATAAATAAATGTCAACTATGGTTGATGAAGTTGGCAAATAGATTTGATTATTGCTTTATGCAATGCAATGCAATCTCTTTTGATGAGCTACTATATATATGCAAATGCAACAAGTTCTTATTGAAGTCAATGTATTCCCTAAATTAGGAATAGATCACTAAGGTGGTATATCATTGTCTAACTTCTTCATTAATTGTAAACTAATGCACTAATTTGACAAGTAGTAGAATTCCAATTCCTTCAAGCTACATATTTCATAAAGATGAGTGCACATGTTACCTAGAAAATCGGGTTTGTACATTAAAAATCATTTGTGATGTAAGAATACGCCTCGAGTGATAGTGAAATTAGGGTGTTACAAAAATATATATATTTCCAACCCTCTATTCATACAAGTAGACTAAAAAAAAGTTTGTGAAAACCTACATTGTTATGACATATAAAAAAAAGTTGTAATAGTTATGTAGGAAATTTACTGCAAACTTGCGACGCAATGAAAGAATAGCTACAAAGTTAGACAAGATAACTACAAAAGAATTGTAGTAAAAAATTTGTCGAAATATTGTAGCAAAATATTGGGATGGTGAATGTAATTTATTTTAATTATACAAATTTGTGGGCAGAGACGGAGCTACAGTGTAGACATTGGGGGCAATTGCCCCCAGTGAAGTTTTGATTTTTGAAATTACACCACTATTATTTTACTTTTTTCATATATGTCCCTCTACAATTTTATATTTACCCCCACTGAAATGTTTAAATATTTTATCATTGCCCTTTTAAAAGTTTACCCAAAAAGTTGATTGGTAAAGACTCTAACCATAGAGCTATACAAATACTGTATTAATAGTCTATTCCACAAATTAAGCTATGATACTTTTGTGTCATGCTTCAAATTAATTAATATACATGGACCGTCAAATAAAATATTACACACGTAAGCAAGAATTAATGGATTCCTTTTATGGATTTGACGGAATGTTCTAATTTGACACGATTTTTGAAAACATTTAAACTAAATTGACACAATTGGATAAACTTTGGACTAAATTGACTTGATTGATAGTTCAAAAACTAATTTGGCACGTTTTTAGTTAGTATAAGTACTAAATCGGACCTTTTCTCCCTTAAAAACACATGTTTTCATGCTCAAATTTCATGTTCTGGAGGTGCAAATAGTGAAAATAGAGAAAAATATTTTGTGAGATTTATGTTCAAAAAATTTTATAATTACTTTGCCCTCACTGCCTAAAAGTTCTGGATCCGTCCCTGGACGTCAGGATTTAAACCTCTGACCTTCAGTAGCAAGACTTTGATATCATGTTAGAATACCTAACTCAACTAAAATTTCAAGTTTATAGTTGAAGTCCCAATTTATTCTTCTAATATTGTATTCTAATACGCCCCCTCACGTGCAAGTCCGTTATGTCTTTGCATGTGAATCGATGAGAGATAGATAGAGAGTCCATTTCATTCCCGTTTTTAACTTTGCGGTGGACCGATAGGAGAAGATAGATGAGCTCATTCCCCAAGTGAGCCAATGGCACTGTACGAGTAGACGGAAGAGAGATAATAGGATATAAGAAACTCATAGTAGAAAGCCTCAGAAAAAAAGAGATAAGAATCCCAAATAGAAATAATAGATAATTTTGAGAAATTATACAAGAAAAAAAAAAGAGTGTGTTAAGATTTGAACATGTAACCCCAATAAAGTCATACAACTCCAATAACATGTTAGAATAACAGTTCAACTAAAAGATCAAACTTATACTGCAAGGGAAGTCTCACAAAATGCCTACATTACATGTATAAAAGATAATCTAAGATACAAACTATTAGTTTGTCATTTTGCATGCAGTTGTATCCCCAATTGCTACTGTTACTAACATTCAAAAATCATAAGTTTTTCCAATCCTCACCAAACACACTTATATAAAAGGGTGGGGAGTTTTTACTGTGGCTAAACCCGAACATGATAAAACATGTGGTGTACACACCCAAAAAATCATAAATGTTCTTTTATTCTTTTATATATATATAACTAATATTTTGTTCTTACACTAAGTCAATTATGTTAACTTTTATCCATATTCAACTCTATAATTTTGATACAAAATAAGTTTTTTGTTATAAGTATTTTCAATATTTTTGTATTGATTTATCAAGAGACACACACATGTGATCATATGTGTGTGTTAGATTGTAATTAAGTGGGTGTTAATATAGCCGTCTTAGTGTCTCTCACTTTAATAGCAAACCCTAAACAAAACACACTTATTTTGTCTCATCTTTCATTGACCTTTTGCACCATGTCACGTGATTCTTATATATGTTGTTTGAACGTGTTATTATTTCTATTAATCCAAAACTTAAACCTTGATGGATTTTCTTATTTAATACAATAAAAATTGTGGACACATCAACTACTTTTTGAGATATACAATTTAAAACGTTTGATTCTTGCGAGAATTTAAATTCGTCTTTTCTCTTAGGTGTAGTTGATATTTCTTATAAAAATTGTAGACATTCTACGTACACTCCTAGTATAAGCCTTATCTCCATGTCAAATGATTATTTTTAAATTTGTATATTTTAGTTATTAAATATAATTTTTTTCTAAGTAAAAAACTAATAATTTATTGCTTCAAATCAGACGGTATAAAATTGGAGGCTTGACAAAAAAACTCATCTAGACAAGTCTGACAAAGAGACTGAAGACCTAACTAACACGTGGGTCACTCGATTTGTAGACCAACTTGAAAATTAAAAGTAAAAAAATTGACACCATCAAACTAAACTACAATGCGGAATCATCTTGAATAATCAAACTGAAGGCGCTAAAATCCTCTTCATTTGCCTGAATAATCAAGTTGAAGGCATTAGAACCCTCCCATCCAGCCTGAAAAGCATGAACAACTAAAAATGATTGCACTTTATGTAGTTCAAGACGTCACGTTGAAGACTCTACCAACTGCATCTCGCCATCATTGGGTATGCCATATGATTCGGCAACAAACTCAAAAGTTGATATATATGATGACTTTGGTCAAACCACCACCTTCCAAGTTACTTTCTCTTTCTTTGTAACCGCCTCTTGCTAGCATGCACGCACACCAATAAGAAAAAACTATCGTGAATTTACGTCGCTCTGCAAACCCTAACAACACATTAACTAGCTATCAAACCAAGACTTGTTAACTTAACGAGAGAGACCATTATTTTCTTGCTGCAAATACAAGATATTATTGTTGTCGTTTTGAAAATCAAGAGTAGTCGTAACTAAACAAAAAAAACAATAATCGACTCTCAAAACGGTAAAGAGAAAGAGAGAAACACAAACCCTAATTATTTTATGATATTAAACGTGATTTCGTATCAATGCATATTTTAATAAATTAAAAATCAGAAGTTCGATCTCACCTACAAATCTAGAAGAAAAAATGAGCCACAACTTTTTGGGTTCGTCTAAGCTAAATCAATAAAATTTTGAAACCAATTTAAAAAAAAAAATCGAAACAATCTTATGGATCATATATTTTAACAAGTTGACACAAAACTCAATAGTAATTTTCTATAATCAAATATTTCTCGACTTAAATTCATTGTTATATGTATACACACCACATAGAATGATAGATATAGTCACTTAACATGCAAGACCTAAAGCTAACCCAACCCCCACCTCTTTGATTATTTAAAAAGAAGTAGGTAATGTCTCTTGGATTACATGGGGATGGAGAGGTTTATTGAGTTTGCTTACTTAATTACACCCCACAATGTTTGGATCCCTTTAAAAATGCTTTGAGCATATCCAAAAAGGGGATTTGAACTTGAAAACTAAGTCTCAATTTTGGGGATTATCTTTTCATCCTTTTTGGATCCTTCCAATGTAATGGTTGCAATAACAAAACAAAAGATTAATTATTAGAAAGTTAATGGAGTTTTGTATTATGATAGCATCCCATCCCTCTCATTCTAATTTTATATTAACCTCTTTTCTAAATTATTGCTCCTATTGGCTCAATTTCCTTGATAAGCACAACTTGGTGGGCCATATTTGCGATTTGAGCAATCTTAGATGATAATATCGGCATCACTTCAATCAACAACAAAGTAAGATTGATTAATTTTCTTAATCAATGTTTTTAATTTTTATAATATTTGGATGGTGGAATTGGAAACCCATTTCAACAACCAAAATTGAAGCCACTGTTAAGAGGACACTTGTTGATGATGAACAATATATATAGCTGAGAGATTGACTGGACAATTCCATCACTAATTAAATTCTCCTACCTGCATTAGGAAAAAAAATAAGTTTACACAAAAACACTACATATATGGTCCTACACAAGTGTATACATTTCAAATTTATGTAATGAGAAACCAATTAGATGCAACTTCACATCACATCCTTCTTTTGCCTTCCATCAATGGACAAAAAAAAATGAAAAACTTGTGCCAATCTCCACCCACCATCCTAACACTCTACATGGTAGCTTCTTGCCCAATATTTCCCTATTCTTCCCATTGTCTTCGTATAGCATGTTTCAAAATATGCAGTCACGTTGAACCTCACGTCTTCATCTCATGATGTTTGACAATACTTAATCGAATATATGCAAATGATAAATTACAAAATCAGTTCGATCATTTAATAATAGAGTTTATTGGTCTGATTGATTTTGAGAGTTATCATAGCTATTTGACATTGAGCCGAAAACGATGAATAAATACTATTGCACATGCAAATGATGCTTCATTCCTATTGACCCACCTTGTCTTTATGTTTAGGTCTTATTGTATTGATGATAGTAAAAAAGCCATCATTGTTGTGGAGGACCATTTATGCACATAGTTTAGGAGGTGAAGCCAAGAATTAGTACTTCAAAGTATGATTTGGGCACCAATGGTCCCAACACTAATAACACACTATGTGAAGTCTCATCCTTTTTGAGGATGAGGGGTCACATTGTAAATATATTTTGTGGACAGTCACTTCATGACTCTAACATAATTTCTTGATTGTGAGTGAGACCAACTATCCTTGAGCCCCATAGTGGGGGTTGACAGTGGCCCAACCCTAGCTAGTTTCTTTCTTCTAACCTTCCCAAGACCAAACAAGAAATTAAAGGGTGAGAAAGACCCACAGCAAGAAATAATTGGATCCATCCATACATCCACATTAACAATAGCAATAAAGCTAAAAGGTAGCTAGGAATTAGGTTTGTAATTACTACTTTAAAACATTATTTTTTCTAAAATTTAATGGACACACAACACAACATAGATCCTAATAATCTAAAGTGATCATCATGAAATCCCTCAATCTATGAACATTATTTCAGGCTCCCCTAATATAACACTCATGTAATATATAAAAATTATTGGACCCTACATTACATGTAATATATAAACCAAAATTAATATCCATATTTTTTTATTATATAAATAGGGTATAATGTATATCAGTTGACTAATACAAAGTAACATCAGTTAAACTAATAAGGTGATGACACCTCATTCAAAATCATGGATCCGAACGGGTCGCTCCGCTCCCACAAATTCACTTGAATGTGTATACGTGATTTTAAATTAGATGTCATCACGTCATTGACTTTGTAAGTTGCAACTGATATAACTTTATATCAGTCAACTGATATACATTTTACTCATATAAATATACAGTATATATTCCTCTTCCTCTATAGTATATATTCAAAGTTCTATGCTGTGTAATGATGATTATATATACAACAATTCTATCATGGAATCTAACGGTGGGAAAAAAATAAGAACTTTATTAATTTTTTTCTTTCACCCAAAGGTGATCGGATCGTGGACAGATAAGAAATTAGGGTTACATGGGAAAATTTGACTAAATGTTTTGGAGGGTTTGAAATATGAAAACACATGAGAAAGAGGGGACATGTGGGTCATGGTTTGGAGTTGTGATCAAGACTTTGGATCGAAATATATACCTTTTTTTTTTTTCTTACATATATAATGAAAAAAGACTAATCATGTACTTGCATACATATATTTTTAAATATAATATATAATTGTTTCTCCTTTTTTCTAAGAAAATGTTTTAAGTGGGAAGCTAGGCGATGAGCTCTTCTAGCTTTTCTCTTTCTTGTGTTGTAGAGTTATTCTTGAAGATCTATTTCTGGGAAATAAACTGAAAAAAAGCAATATAGTAATATGGGTTTCAACGTCAATCACGCGACCATCCTAATTCCTAAACAATTATTCATCATGTTCATCACCACCACCAACGTAATGGTATATATATAATGGTAGGGTCAAGCTTTACTTACAACTATAAGTATATGTATATGCCAATATATGTGTATATATGTAAATGTATATATTAACACCTTCACATTCTTTCAAGCTCATAACGTTGACTTTATTTTCACAGCTGAACTCCCATAATCATGATGATGATGGTGATGATGATCTGGGTTTTGAAATGTGAAACATGAGTATCCATGGCAAGATATGAAAATATTAGTGCGATGGTGACACTTGGGCCATCGAGAAAGTCAGTAATATTATATGAATATTATGTGTTTGTGTTTGTGTATTAAGCTGGATCTTAATATATGTTTATATACGGGACCATATTGGATTAAATATTATATGTACGTAATGTATATATATATACTCGATCTTCTTCTTCGTTTATTCTATGTTTATATGTGTTGTGTGTACATAGATGCTTTTGACTTGTGCGGTAAATATATAGCGGGTTGTGTCGGCTGTTGAGTGTTGAGACTGAGAACCATGTAAATTTGGTCAAAGCCCTAGTCACTTTCCCATTCCCAGTACTAAATAATCTCCATCCACATAGTTGGAATTAATTTTACGACAATGAAGTGCGTAACGGGTTCACAATTATGAGACTTTTTTTTTTGATAGATAAGTAGCATTTTTTATTAAACAACTTGAAAAATGTGTGAATAAAAGTGCAAATAAAGTGCACCAAGTCCTAACTTAGACACAAGATAGGATTGGCCACCAAAGGAGAAAAAGTGAAATCAACAAAGAAAGAATGAATAATAGTTCCTCCACTCTCGGGTACTGATCCCAAAAATTAAGACAATTTCTGGCAACATGAACCATAGAACAATCAAGCACACTGCTGACCAAAGCTTCTGGCAAAGACAGGGACCTGAGAAAATTGATGGCCATGAAACCAACAAGGAGATTGCCAGAAGCTTGATACTGAAAGCTTGGAGATAGATTGAAGCTTAGTTTCATGCAAGATTACTATACTAGGCCGCGCATTTTCAAAGAGGGTGCGCAGCCGATCCCTCGAGACTGACCCTAGATGAGCATATAAAAACTCATCGAATTTACAAGCAATGCTCTTGAAAGTGTTGACAATGCCAAGCATGCAATGGAATACCCCACAGAGAAAGCCAACAATAACGCTCGCCTTTGCGCTTCAAGTGGTTCCAATCATGAAAGTGAATGAACCACTGCGATAACCATGAACAACCTGAATCTTTCATGGAATTAAGAAAAGCTTTCATCTGAGGGAACCCTATATCCCAAAGGGAACACTATAATATCAAAGGTATCTTCTGCCCGAAGCATCTCGTCGATGTAAACTGCCAAAACCGGTGCCGGCGAAACCGCGAGAATGCTCCATTTCAAACTACCGAGTACGTCCCGCGTTGAGAAACCCACACAATTATTCTAGACCTTAGAGTCTACCGGAGTGGTAAGGGGACCCACACTGTCGGAGGCTGAACGATTGCCATTCCAATTTGACGAGCGCGTGGAGCTGTATGGCATAGGATGTGTTGTCTTCGAAACCAAGCTAGGAAGAGCGTTCCGAGTGTTTTCACCCCACGCCCAATCGACAATAAGCCTATACTCCACAATCGACGTCGCATGAAGGATTCCACGAACCCTAACTGCCTCAGATTTGGGCTGGAAGTGCACAAAGCTGAAAAAATGTCCTGACCGGTTAGGGTTTCGCATGATACTAGACGCCTCAATCTCTGCATGATGGCATACGACCTTCCCGAGCCAGCGAAAGGTCATTGCCAGCGGAAGGTTGCCGAAGTAAAGGGAATAAGGGTCGCCATCAGCCAACGCACTATGATTAGGTCGTTGGCATGATGAGCCAAAGCAGCGTGAGAGTGAAAATAAGAGCATGACGACACTCTTTATTCGATTCACTATTGCTACACTTGAAATCGAAGCAAGGAGCTCACTACTGACAACTGAAGAAAAAGAAGAAGAAACAGAGAAAATAGCTATGAAGTCATTGGGATGGTGGCTAATGGTGATGAGTTCACTAAGATTAACCTCAGTTTGGTTCGGCGGCTAGGGCGTACCATATAAACTGAGAAATTGAAGGTTTTAATTTTTTCACAATTATGTGACCTGATATATTTAATTCTACTTTATATTTTGGTCCCTCGTGAGGCTTGAGTTAAGCTTAACAATGATGAGACTTTGGAAGGTAATTCAAATACTAACATTTCGGGATGTTTCGTGATGACAAAGGCTGCTAGTTATTGAGGGATTTGAGATTCCTCGAGTATTATTTGTACACGGTTGAGGAGCTAGAACACTATGTTTGGAGCTATCATTGGCTTGAAATGAGGGGTGGCACAAAGTGGATAGTAACATTGATTCAGTCGGGTCGTACAAATAGAGATAAGTGATATACAAGATGTGATTGCTCAAGAGTGGCAATTTCAAATTGTGATATCGCATTTTTATTATCATAGAAATCGAGTCATATATAAATTAATTATTGAACATAGAATAGTGGTGATCCTCTATTTCTTATTGAAAGATGTGGCGAAAATTGCTAAAGATGACGTTCGTGGAAGTGTTACATGCTTGGGTTTTTAGTCCTCCATACTAAACCCTAATTAATAATTTAACCATGGCTAATGTATCTTTAATTGAAGCTGATTCTATCCAAAAATTCACAAGTTTAAAAGAAATTGAAGACACGACGCATGGCGCCCGAGCGCCACGTCACCAATCTCATCAACTATGAATCCCGACCCGAAGTCATGTTTCTAAGGCATCAAACCAACCCATGGTCGCCTCCAAGGCCGCCGGCGACATCTAACATCGCTCGATGGCGCCCAAGTCCATTGTGCGCACCTAACGCCAATGGTCGCCTCCGAGGCCGTCGGTGCCATCCAACCTCGCTCGGCGGCGCCCCAGGCCC
>JAYMTA010002105.1:0-17526 GCA_036897625.1 Pelargonium cotyledonis | reverse complement strand
AAAAAGAAAGAAAGTGAAGTTGAATCCCCGTATTTAATCAAAGAAGGAGTTAGTATAACTTGGGTCAACACAAAAAGAGGGGTTAATGTCCGTTTTGGTGAGAAACATAAAGTAAGTGAGAGGTGAGTGATTGTTGAGCTCAATCGTTTATTTTAGCTTTATTTTTTACTGCCTTACACACCTTAGCCTGAGCCTACGTTACAAGCCCTAAAGTCCTATTGATTTTTAGTATCGATGCATCTCTAGGAACTTGTGGAGAGGGAAAGATCAAGACAACCTATGGATTCTCAACCCGAGATAGTGAAAGGTAGGCAAGTTTGATAATAGAATACTTGGGATTTGCATGAGATTTAAGGGAACCATTCACTTACACGTAAGCTAGTATTTTGCATAATCTTATAACTTTTAGCTTGTTTTCCCTTTACTTCAATTCTTGAAGCATGATTGAGCATTTGGGATAAATTGCACATATAGGCATTGCATGTTGAAAACTTTTGATGTATACTTTGCAATTTGGATATCTTAGGCGGATTGAATCTTGACACAGTTTTGGGTGTGTGCATAACTTGGTTTCTTGCGTGATGGTTTACTTGTGGAGCACTTGATTGTATAGTATGTTTGAATGGAATGGGCAAAACAAAAAAGATTTAACTTTTCTTGTTTTAGGTTTTTGCTAGTTTAGCGTAGCGTAGTGTATATTACTGAGGCTTTGTAGGTATGCCTTCTGAAAACCCTCACGAGACAAAACTCGTCCACTAAGGGGGAACCTATTAGTTTAACGGCTTTTTTTTCGTGCTAAGAGCAATCGTGTCCTCAACGAAAATGAGTTATCTTTAATTCTTTATTAGTTTAGTTTAGTTTTGGTTTACTCGGGACGAGTAAATGGTAAGTGTGGGCGTTTGACATGTGCACATTTGGATTAATATTATCTCCTCTTTTATCTTATATTTGTTCGAGTTTATCATATTTTATCTTACTATATGTTACTTTATTAGATTTGATGTGTTTTCGAGTGTTTTAGTGTGTTGCAGGCCTTTTACATGTGTTTTAGGGATTTTGGAAGGATCAATGATGACTTTGGAAGTGTTTTGAGAGCTTAAAGAAGACTTGAGAGGCGACGTGGGCTATGACGTGACCTGCACGGGTCGCGCTGGATGGAGTTTCTGAACTGTGTACCCAACACGACCCGTGACACGACCTGAACAGGTCGTGCAATAGGTCGTGTCCAGCGATTCCAAAATCCCAATACGAGTTTCTTTCCTATTTTTGAGTATTTAAAGCCTGTAAAAACACAATTATTGTATTTTAGACTATTTTAACTGATAGTTCTGAACCATTGGAAGATTATTGAAGATTGTAATCAAGATCATCGACATTTTGTGTAACGTTTCTCTACTTTATTGAATGTATTACTTGTCTTCAATTTTGTTTTGCTTTTGTTGCATGAATATGAGTAACTAAATCCTATTGATATGAGGATAAGGGGTGTAGCTAATTATTAGGTTTTCACAGGTTGAATGTCATGAACGAAAACTCATAGTGTTTCAATTGATCCAAACTTAAAGCTTGTATTGAAGAGATTAAAACTCGATATTAGGTTGATAATTTAGCCTCGAGAGAGATACTTCATTGACTGGATCCGATCAATTGAACACGCTAAGGTAATTGCCTAGAGATAGAGTTTGTTCTTGGTGTGAGGCATAAGAGATTCATTTTAATGACTTGTCGCGCCCGAAGCCTCCTCCGAGGGATCGATTAGATTAGGGTACAACAAGACATGTTGTCGCCTCGAGAGAGAGTTTGCATAGCTTGTGTAGACTCGTTTGCACGTGAGTCGAGTTCATGATAATTAGACCTAGAGAACCATTGGTAACTAATGAACCCCAAATCCTTGAAATGTCTCTTAGGGGATGGCGCAATGGTCAAAAACTCACATCTCCATGTGGGAGGTCGTGGGTTCAAATCTCATTGCATCGGGTGGGGTGGGGTGGGGTTTAGAGGAGAGAGCTACCCCCTATTGTGTAGCTCAACTAGTTAGTTTTTTTTTTTTTTTAAATCCTTGAATTACTTCTCATTGATTACTTCTTAACTATTTTCCAAGCTCACTTTAGCTTACATTCTGAGAAACAATTTCATCATCCAATCTAAAACCTTTTACTTCTGAGTTGCTATTTCTGATAATTGATTTTTCCTTTTATGTGGATGGACAACCTCATTTTATCACTATTTGACCGACGCAGTCACATATATGCGACCTGAAATTAGATATTTTCATCTTGCGCTTCTTGACAAACAAAGACCACCTGGTCATATAAAACCACATCTTGAATTCATTGGAATAAGTTTCAAGTTCAATTGATAATGTTTGAGGGTCCAAATTAGCATTACAAGTTCAGTTTAGGCTACCAAAACAATTTTGCGGACATTTTTAATATGCACTCCATAACAAAATTGGATCATCCGAATACTGAAAACAATCATACAAATTTAATGGGACGACTCCTAAGACCATCCGAGCGTGCTTGACTAGTCAAAACTCATTTCCAAGTATATCTTTTCCCCTGATACTTACGTGGTGGGCCCGTTGTCTAGATCTCAAAGATCACGAAACGACATCAGCATTATGTTACCATGGAGACATCATCACCACATCAATGTGGTTACATGATCGCATCATCATTATATCATCCTACTATGATTAAAATGGCTCATTTGGCACGTGACATCATCATGATCAAAGCATGACATCATCATGCATACTTACAACCAAGGTTGAGGTATGAATCATTTTTTAGACTTTGAGATTCATTTGTGTCATTTTTATAATTTGAATTCTCAATTCTCTCTAAGTTTCTTCAATTTTTCAACGATTTTCATGTCTCAAGTGGCTTATTCGCACGCCAGAGGTGAAATCTGGGGCCCCCTCAAATTTTGCATAATGATTTGCTGTTTTATGGGTGTGCAAACCCATATCCAAGACAAAGCGGAATTTCTAGTCCTGATGACCCATTGCAAGAAAATTGTTAAGTGTGAAATCTCATTTGATCAAACATCCAAGTACAAGAAGAAGACCTTGTAAAATTAGAAATTGTATTTTAGTTGACCCCCGTCTGACCGGGTAAAACAGTCAAATATGGGGGTGGGGGGGTTGGCTTGGATTTTGCCTAACGATTTGTTGTTTCGTGAATGCGCAAACCCATTTCCAAGGCAAAATGCATGTTATAGACCCAAAAACCCATTGCAAGAATGTCATTAAGTATGAAATCCCATTTGATCAAGTGTCCAAGTCCAAGACGAAGATTTTGTAGAATCGTTAATTGTATTTTAGTTGACTCTGGTCAAATCGGATAAGACACTAACTAAATTAATATAAGGTATTCTTTCAAAACAAAACTTATTATAAGTTATTTTTTAAAATAAAATAAAACAAGACAAAAGCACAAGTGAAACATAATTATTTTTATTAGTTGAGCTACACAATAGGGGTACCTCTCTCATTTTAACCAAAAAATTCCTTTCATATTGTCGGCAAAAAGACTCAAACCCAAGACTTTGAAGAAAATCAGTAAACTGTTTGGCTAAACAAACTTTGGTTGAAATATAACATTTTTTTTGGGAAAGAAACTCTTATATTTAATTAAATAAATATCATTTGGTCACAACTCAAGTACCAATATTGTGCATCTGACATAGAACCAACGGATCTAAAAATCACAGTGGCTACACAGTTCGTAGACTGCTGCACATACATGAATTTCCATTCTATCAAAGAATTGTGTTGAATCGCATCTACCTACCTCAAAAATCTTGATTCCGTCTTTTCGAGTTCCAAATCCATCAACGACTTGAATAACATCAGTTTCAACGATAACTGATCGTCATCCTTAAGTCTTTACCAATACCAATGCCTCACAACAGTGACAAACAATACCTATCAACACATGATAAACATAACTTCCAATAAGGAAATACATACTAAAACTTTCAACAAGATATGACAACCCAAAATTTCCAACAAGGGATCAGAAACAGACCACAATATAAATCGACCATAAAAGAATAAGAAAACTTCTAAAATATAATCTAAAACAGAATAACATGAAAAAAAATTAATCTAACCATGGTAAACATACTCTCACAAACTAGCATATAGTGTACGCGAAGATGATAACGAGATGTCTGAAAGGGAGATCGTATACTATTGGATGAGTCAGTAGTGTTGATGAAAACAACATAACAAAAATAATCAGTTCAAATCTGTGTTTATTCAAAGCATAACAATATGAGGGAAAATATTGGACTAACGCAGATCGAAAAGAGATCGCCAATTGTTAAAAATAGAACTTTAATAAAAAACTAAAGAAAAGAGAAAAGAGAAAAGACGACTATAATTTCCAAAATAGGGAGCAACATCGGATGAAATATAACATTTATTTCGAAAAAAAGAAAATACTCCTTCCATCCCAAAATGAGTGTCTTGTTTCTATTTTTTGTAAAAATTAAGAATTACAAGATAATTTAGTGTGTTTTTAATATTACCCCCCCTTTTCCACCCACATTCCATGTGCAAATTAACTCATGTGCATAAGTGATAGGAATAATATGGAAAAAATAATAATATAATAATCTAAAAATAGAAACAAGATACTCATTTTGAGACAAAAAATTTAGACAAATAAGACACTTATTGTAGGACGGAGGGAGTAACATTTTCTATGGAGACCCGGTTCAGAGATAACAATGTTGACGTGTAAGAAATCAAATCATATCTCTTGAAACACGTAGGAAAATGCGTGTGCCACGGCACACGACCCCGAGAATATACTTGCAATTTTTTCATTATAAGTATTTATTTTTCAAAAATGTATATACTAAAATAATATACGACAAAGCAGACCGCATCGTGCACTGCATCTTCCACAGTGCCCATTTTCTATTCCTGTCTCTCTCTTTCTCGTTCACTGATAAAAATCAAAGCACACCTCGGATTCACCTAGTCTAAACCCTACCTTACCTACCACATTTTGCTATCGCCAGAAGAGAGCTAGATCCAACTCCCTGTCTCCGATCTTCATCTTCTGCTCGATTACGGCCCAGATCGTCGAGCAATATGGGTAGCTTTAACGACCTTTACTTTATTTGATTTTTCTAATTTGATTTGGTTGAGTTGAAGTTTTTGAATATGCTACTTTGTTTTTATCGATCTCAGCAGGTGCGAACCCTTTCAATAGCATTCTGAGGACTCTGGAGAAGCCTGGAGGTGCTGAATTCGGCAAGTACTTTAGCTTGCCCGCTCTCAATGATCCTAGAATCGGTATGAATTGCAGTTCGTTTTTTCACTTTTCTGTTTGGTTGCCTAGAAAGTGATGTAATTGAAGTATGTGTTTTCGTATCGGTTATTTGTTTGCTCGTAAGTGGGAATATCCGCATAAGTTTTGTACTATGCTCAAGAGAAAGAAGATGATAAAGAAAAAGTAAAAAATAATCGGATTCTTTACTCTCTCTCTCTATTCCTTTAGCATCATTGGCAGCCAAACAGGGCATACTGGTTTATTTCTAGTGGAAATTGATTTGATGGGCTTGTGTCTGTTTTTAGATAAGCTACCATACTCTATCAGGATCCTACTCGAGTCTGCTATCCGGAATTGTGATGAGTTCCAAGTTAAGAGTAAGGATGTTGAGAAGATCATTGACTGGGAAAACACGTCGCCTAAGCTGGTTGAAATACCATTTAAGCCGGCTAGAGTGCTTCTTCAGGTGAAGTGCTTTAAAGTTGCGCATTCCTTGGTGGCATGAAAAGTTGACATTGTTAAATTTACAAATTGCTATTTGGTTTTCAGGATTTTACTGGGGTACCAGCTGTGGTTGATCTTGCTTGCATGCGCGACGCCATGAACCAGCTTGGTGGTGATTCTAATAAAATTAACCCATTGGTGAGCTATGGTAGATAGAAATGGCAATTGGCACATAGGCCTTGGTCATTTTTTTTTTACTATTTGTTGGTTATCTGGCAAACTGTACTTTTGTACTGAGATGTGCCTTCATTTGTATATATGTATTGAAACATTGCAATATTATCAGTTAGAAATTTATCTGTTATGTCTCTGTATGCAGGTTCCAGTTGATCTTGTAATTGATCACTCAGTCCAAGTTGATGTGGCAAGGTCTGAAAATGCCGTGCAGGCAAACATGGAACTTGAGTTCAAAAGAAACAAAGAAAGATTCGCTTTTCTCAAATGGGGTTCGAATGCTTTCGACAACATGCTTGTTGTTCCTCCTGGATCTGGAATAGTACACCAGGTAAATTAACTTTTTGTGGTCTTTTAGTTAGCCATTGTGCTTACATATGCAGGTTGGCCATACTTAATATAAGTCATTGGTTGGCTTGTTAATTTGGGAAACCTTATATGTTTTATCTTCTTGAAGTTTCGGTATTCTTCCGTAAGAGATTTGAACTTTTGTGATGTGATATCCAGGTTAATCTAGAATACCTTGGCAGAGTCGTGTTCAACACTAATGGTATAATTTACCCTGATAGTGTTGTTGGAACTGATTCGCACACAACCATGATTGATGGGTTGGGTGTTGCTGGCTGGGGAGTTGGCGGAATAGAAGCAGAAGCTGCAATGCTTGGACAGGTAAAAGAGTTTGGATCACACTCTACTTTACCACCTTTGTGGAAATAAATGAGTGAGAGTGGGTGAAAACAAATTGTTCTTTCATTTTGCATAGTGTTATTGACATAATACTTATTCATTCTTACTTCACATGCAGCCCATGAGTATGGTCTTGCCTGGTGTCGTTGGCTTCAAATTATCTGGAAAGCTCAGAAATGGTGTGACAGCCACTGATTTAGTTTTGACTGTTACTCAAATACTGAGGAGCCATGGGGTTGTTGGCAAGTTTGTAGAGTTCTACGGTAAACATTATTCAGCTTGTGCTCTTGTATTAGTACTTATCCTGCTAGTAATTGCAGGATGTCTTGCTAATTTATCTCTATGCAGGGGAAGGCATGAGTGAACTTTCGTTGGCAGACCGTGCCACCATTGCCAACATGTCTCCAGAGTATGGTGCAACTATGGGTTTCTTTCCCGTGGATCATGTGACTCTGCAATATCTGAAACTTACTGGCAGGAGTGAAGACACTGTATGTGTTCTTTTAAGATATGCTCCTTCATATAACCAAATCAGCTCTATTTTTTTTCCTGACATCTACATTTTCGTGTAGATTACTATGATAGAATCCTACTTGCGGGCTAATAAGATGTTCGTAGACTACACTGAGGTAATTGACGAACACACAAGTAGTTTTTTTTTTTTTTTTTCCAACTATATGTTCTCATTATGATGTGGCTGAGTATTTGTTGCCTGAACACAGCCCCAGGCTGAAAGAGTCTACTCCTCTTATTTGGAACTAAATCTTGAGGAGGTGGAACCCTGTATGTCAGGCCCAAAGAGGTACACTTTTAGATACATTCCAACTCCTTGTCTCCTTGCACAAGCATAAAGTTCAATTTGAGTCCTTACAATATCATATGTGCCACTAAGAATGAGATATTTTGCAGGCCACATGACCGAGTTCCTTTGAGACAAATGAAAACAGATTGGCATGCATGCTTAGATAACAGAGTTGGATTCAAGGTAAGAACCCTTGTGAACTAGTAGATGATTTGTTTGATAATTTATAATTAACTTTTCTTGTACAGTTGATGTTCATTTCCTTGATGCACCTCTTACCATGGCTCATTTTATAGTCCATGAGTCTCTTGGTTCTATTGAGAACATTGCTGTCATTTTAGTTTGAGAATTGGTGTCATCATGGTTCTTTAACACTACATTTATTCCATGATGTTGCAGGGTTTTGCTATACCAAAAGAATCTCAGACCAAGGCAGCATCTTTCACATTTAATGGGACCCCAGCGCAGCTTAGGCATGGAGATGTTGTTATAGCTGCTATAACTAGTTGCACAAATACTTCAAATCCTAGTGTCATGCTTGGAGCCGCATTGGTTGCAAAGAAAGCTTGTGATTTAGGATTGCAGGTTCGTCTCTTCTTCTAGTTTCAGTTTTGCATCAAACTCTGTCAATTAGAATAAAAAGTAGACGTGCAATATTGTATGCAAAATCAAATCCAGAATCTATAGGTATCATGATGTTGAAGCTATATATTTAAAAATATTAGAACATCCACAAAAACACAACCTATTTTCTTTCCAAGCTGACAAGGTACTTTCTGCATAAATTTCTTAGAGTTGCAGAATCCATGCAGCAGCTTCCAACTATGCCAGTTGAGAAGGGCATTCTCTAGTTGAATTTTCATGGACTAATTGTTGTCCTTAACTCATCTCATGATTCAATCATAAATCAGAAAGCTCCCATCTCATTTCATTTTCCAGCATTGTAATTATGATGGTATACTATCTAGAGCTTCAGTGTGAAATTTCAAGACAATTCTGGGTAGAATAATTATCATAGATCAAAATTTTGAATGATTGAGTATGTTTATTATATAATTGGTACTTAATAGTGGCAAACATCTTTCTTCAGGTGAAGCCGTGGATCAAGACAAGTCTTGCTCCTGGTTCTGGGGTTGTAACCAAATACTTGCAAAGGAGGTACTTCTGTAGCACTTGCACCACTAAATTTTCTGATGTAACATTTGTTCTTTTCGTTGTACTTTGCTAATGCTAAGTTATATGTTGCCTATACAGTGGTTTACAGAAGTATTTGAATCACCTCGGATTTAATATCGTTGGGTATGGGTGCACCACATGCATTGGCAATTCAGGAGATATTGATGAAGCTGTGGCCTCAGCTATAACTGAAAATGGTGATTTTCTTATTTGTTGCTTGATCATTTTCATTAGAAATTTCATGAATACTAAATTGATGTTCTTTTATTACAAACATCTCCAGACATAGTGGCTGCTGCTGTATTGTCTGGGAACAGGAACTTTGAGGGCCGTGTGCATCCTTTGACCAGAGCTAATTATCTTGCCTCTCCTCCCCTAGTGGTTGCCTATGCTCTAGCTGGCACGGTACACGTTTAGAATATCTATAAAAAATATACATACACTTAATAGCTTGTAGATGTGTTGCTGATCCACAAACTTCGCCAATTACTAATGTCATTGTGGGATGGTCTTGCAGGTGGACATTGATTTTGAAAAAGAACCCATTGGGTTGGGGAGCGATGGAAAGGAGATATTTTTTAGGGACATTTGGCCATCAAGTGAAGAAGTAGCTGATGTAATGGCCACTCAACTAATCAAGTTTATTTTATTAATTATTACTTGGAACCGACTTAAGATTTTCATTAACTTTCTTCCTCAAACTGATCCTAGGTTGTGCAATCAAGTGTGTTGCCTGATATGTTTAAGGCTACATATGAAGCAATTACCAAAGGAAATCCAATGTGGAATCAATTATCTGTACCTTCTAGTACTCTCTATTCTTGGGACCCAACATCAACTTATATACATGACCCACCTTACTTCAAAAGCATGAGCATGTGTCCTCCAGGCCCACATGGAGTGAAGGATGCTTATTGCCTGCTCAACTTTGGAGACAGTATTACAACTGATCACATTTCACCAGCTGGTAGCATCCACAAAGATAGTCCTGCAGCCAAATATCTTCTTGAACGTGGGGTTGATAGAAGAGACTTCAACTCTTACGGAAGTCGCCGTGGCAATGATGAGGTGATGGCAAGGGGTACCTTTGCCAATATTCGCATCGTCAACAAACTATTGAAAGGGGAAGTTGGGCCTAAGACAATCCATATTCCTAGTGGAGAGAAACTTTCGGTGTTCGATGCTACCATGGTAATTTCTTTACTGACTTTACTAGTCTTCTATATTATAGTTATAATTGATTATATTGGCCTCATACTTGTATACAAAACCTTTCAAATTGACCCTAAAACATGGGCCTGAATGCGCCGGTCCTTTCGGAATTCTTCAAGCTCTAGCAGATGGGACAAAACTGCTTTTACTTGCTATATATCACTATGTTTATTCCCAAATGCATTTGCCTGATTTTCATTTTGTTCATTGTATCGTGGATCTCTCCTCATTAATAACAATGAATGGAGGTAGTTCTAAAATTCCTAGCATGCGTACTCCAACAATAGTCCTATTCATTGCATTTGACATTCAAGTACATATTTAATAGCCTAATAAGTCCACCCCATGTAATCAATGTCACAAAGATTATTTTAATTGTACTATTGCAGTTATCAGTTTGAAATGTGCTTATCAATATATCAACTTAGTTTGTGCTTGTAAAATGTTGAACTCTCCTTCCTACAAGATTTATAAGGTGCCTGAGTCTTGCTTAAGTTGAAACTACATCCATTCTGTTTTAATGGCTCATTTCTATTTTCAGAGATACAAAAGTGAGGGGCATGATACCATTATATTGGCCGGTGCTGAGTATGGGAGTGGAAGTTCACGCGATTGGGCTGCCAAGGGTCCAATGTTGCTGGTATAGATCTTATACTTGTTGTATTCACGTTTCCATGTGCATTTTCAATTTTGTGTTGATACTGAAAACTCTAAACTGGACTCAGGGTGTGAAAGCAGTGATCGCAAAGAGCTTTGAGCGAATTCACCGTAGTAATTTGGTGGGTATGGGTATTGTTCCGTTGTGTTTCAAGGCTGGGGAAGATGCTGAGACTCATGGCTTAACCGGCCATGAACGTTTCAGCATTGATCTACCAAGCAGTGTGAGTGAAATAAGACCCGGTCAGGATGTTCAAGTGGCGACAGACAATGGCAAGTCATTCACATGTACAGTCAGATTTGATACTGAGGTAATAGACCTATCTTCTTAATCATCCATAAATGTATTCACTATTAATTTCATTCTTTGAACTAAGCCATGGACACGGATAAATGTAGGTGGAGCTGGCTTATTTTGATCACGGAGGCATTCTGCAATATGTCATCAGGAACTTGATCAATGCCAAACATTGATCAGTGTGTGTGTAACTGATCGTGTAATATTTTTTCTTGCTGTTTCTCAATAATCATATGGACCAAGGAGGAACTTAGGACAAATCTGGGTTTTAAGTGGATGCTATGAATAAAAAGAATGGAGTTGAAAGCGAATACTTGAATGTTATAAGGGGCTTCGTAGTTGTTTGTTAATGTTTTGAGACAGTTTTTCAAGTTAATTTTCACTGATGGTATGTTAGTGTATCATTCCTCTCCATATGTGTTTCATTTGCTTGCCATAATGCTTCTGTGATTGGATCTATTCATAGTTCACAATCAAGTTTAAATATTGGGTAATTCCGTAGGCCCGGGACCTGATGTAATTTCATAGGTTCAGCGGAAAAAATACCAGAGAAAATGCCTCTTCTTGTGGCCTAGAATCTACATATCTGATCGAACAATAACAAAAACCAGTACAAAATGATGAACTCTAATAAAATGACTGAAAAAGGTGTATTATATTCCTTTGATATAGCTTAAATGATTATTAATATCATGGGTAAGGAAGGACAAAAAATGCAGTTTATAAGTGAGATGGCATTGGCAAGCTAAAGTGTAGTATGACAAGTAAGAACTATATATGTACCTCCACTCCAGTCTCCAGCACCAGTAACATTTCATTGCCCCAACAACAAATCACAAACATATGTGCTACAGAAACAGTATTGGATCTCATTATATTCAAATTTTTGAGACTCTGGTTTTTGAATTTGTACTGTTTGATTTATCATTTGTTATTAATGTATATATAACGGGTATTCAAGGATTACCTATAAGATAATATTAAGTCATGTACTCCTTGACGCGCAACCACTTTGTCGATGACCACTTGTTTCCTTTAATCACACGGCAACCACCTGGAGTACGATAGGGGAGGAAAAACCATATTACTGACATATTTTGTAGGATGATGAATATCAAATTGGTTGTTGCAAATAAACTAGTAATGGTTACTAACAAACCGTGCAAGCTCAAGCGATCTAGAGAGGCATCGGGATGCATGCTCCAGAAAAGCACTGCATTGCCCATCTTTGGCTTGACAGACAGACCCCTTTTCCCGCACTCAGACAACTCATTCCACCAAGGGACAGCGCTGATGTTTCCTTTTGCAATAGGAAACACAGTCTCTCCCCCTTCTTCAACATCTGAACTGTGCCATTGTGAAGGAGAAAAATAAAAAGCATAGAATGATATACACGTGGACTGAATAAAATGCAGGGGAATCAAGGCAAGTTATGTCACTTACAGGTACATGAGAACTGTAGCTATACGTTGTCCCCCGTTCCTAGTATTGCGCTCATCCTGGAAGTAATCATAATGAGGCTCATATTTCTGTCCAACTTCATAGTGGAGAACTTGAAGTCTTTCCCCATGTTCTGCATATTTGTAGTGTGTGTGTAAGTAACAGGTACCAGATACTATAATAAATACTCACTAGAAAAAATGAGAGAGAGAGAGAGAGCATTAAATGCATCAAAGCAGCAATCAGCCAATCATCATGAAAAAAACTTATGGTTATAAATTTAACACATATGGCCTTATTTTAGAAGCTTCTTTGTTTCAGAAGATGAAGAACATGAAGAACGCGAACTTCGTTCTCATTCCTATCCTCATTCTTGATTTCTGATTCTTATTCATTCCCAAACAAGAAATTCCAATTCAAATGCTACCTAAAAACATTGTGAATTTCGCAAAAGTCCTTTAACCAAAAACACATTTTATGTTCTCTTTTGGTATTCCATGTTTGGTATGGTAAATCATTAACATCAGGGTAGGCCATGATCAGATGGTACGTAATTGGTAGCAATGTCAACAGTAACTTGCAATGATCAACAGGGAATGTCTGGCATTATAACATTAACTTGCACCGACTAGAAAATTAAATCCCCTTGTTCATTTACATAAACAAACAAGAGGTGTTGAAAACGCGGGATTTTACACAACATATAGTCATATACAGGCAAAGATATCATCATTTCATATAGGAGACAGAAGCCATCAGTCCGCAAGTGTGTGCATGCGTACGTGCATGTGTGTTCGAGTCCTAAAAAAGGTCCATGTTTGCAACTCTTGACTACAAGCCATATCAAATCAAACACAGTTTAAATTTGAAATCATCAAGAAACTTTTCCTAAAACTATAAAATGTGTCCTAAAGTAAACAAGAACTGCTAAGAATGTAGTGGACACTTGTATTAGAAGCTCTTACAGCATAACAAGATAACATGAGGATAGGAGTATCATAATTATCCATTACCAATGATACCTAAATGGAGAACTTGGAACAGTAGCCCAAATCATCAAACCTTACAACTCATTTAAAAGCAATTAGCATTGTTCCGAATTGTCAGCAACCAAAACTTCACTCAAAGAAAAAGATTATTGGGCATGATCTCCTATTTGGTGTGTCATTCAACTGACTAAATATTTAATGAGTCCAAGTACCACTCACATGTGTTAATTCAAGTGACACAAGTTCAAAACCCCTAAAAATGGCAGGCGATC
This sequence comes from Pelargonium cotyledonis, assembly GCA_036897625.1. Lineage (NCBI taxonomy): Eukaryota > Viridiplantae > Streptophyta > Magnoliopsida > Geraniales > Geraniaceae > Pelargonium > Pelargonium cotyledonis. The sequence goes on along the minus strand of JAYMTA010002105.1, from coordinate 4,024 downwards.
CAATAATTTAGTCATATCAGTGATGGCCCTATATTGTGCCCGGGTGACCGAAGGCAATTACAATGCATATTAATACTTTGGCAAAAGCCGCACACATAACCATTAAAAGTTGAAACAGAGAAGAAGCAATCGAACAAGATAATGAAGGATCATCAAAGAAAAGGTCTTCAGAGTATATTTGTCACAGAGAGACTAAAGGATCACAAGTTTAAGATCTAACAGAATGACTAGAAACTCCTTAAAGTGCATACCCACTGGTATAAATGTAAAATCGGAAATCCTTTTCTCAATGTCCCTGATGATTTTATCACGCCCTCTAGGCAAAAATGCTCCAGAGCTTGTTCGTACCCTACATTAAAAGGATTCTATATGTAAGTAAAAATGTTGGTAAGGGATAAAAAATTCATCTCCAGGCTGAATCAAATAATACTAGAGACAGATGGTCATCAATGTGCACCTGCTCTGTGTACTTTTTCCAGTAATGCCATCGACAACTGTTGATTTTTTCATATTAGGCTTGGCAAGATTAATCAGATAATCACATTCATCTTTGTTCTGCCACCAGAAAAGTCAAATTCAACAGACTAAGACAATGTGGTAAACAGAAATTGTAAAAAGTAACAAGTAATTTTCAGTAAATCTATGTGAAGTTTGATATCCACTTGTTTCCTAATCTGTTTCAAATTATGGTTTAGGATATCAATAGTTTCATATCATGAATTTGAAGAAATTTAAGGCATATCATGAATTTGAACCATATAGCCAACCATTGAAATTTCTCCTACATTTAAAAAAATGAACCTAAAACCCCTTAAAAATGTTTCATAATCTTTCATACAAAATTCAACAGGAAGTCCAACATCTGGATGCAGCTTTTGCAATTTGATCTCTCTGTTTCTCCCTTTCCAAATAACTCAACCTAGGATAGGATCCTCTATTTTGATTCAGACGTAAATCAAGAACTAATAAAAATTGTACTATTTACAATTCATTCTTCAACTAAAAAGCAATGAAAAAGATATGCATAGAAAATGCATATTTGAAGTGTATTTGTCACCTATAACAAAAACAGAGTAAAGGAAGATTTCATAATTGAGCATTTGATAAATTCACAAGAAAATGTATTCCACAGGAGGCCAAAAATGAATGCAAATCAAATAAAAAACCAACCAATTAATAAAGACACTCTACCACAAAATATCAATGTAAAATCAAACAAAAAGTGAAGAACTCACCAAAAAATTGTGAAAAATAGAAACTCTGGGCTCCCAGGAGATCACTTCCACCCATTTCTCCTCACTCCCTTCGTACACATCACCTCTGCAACATCAAGAAAATTAGCCGGATCATTATCATACGAATTCGACAAAAAATACCATTAGATTTCAATACGAACCCGTCCACACTGTGGCGAGACATGGAGCTGAGATCGTTGGGCTTGGGAGAATCACCGGAACTGCTGGGGATCGAGAGAACTCCGAGACCGAGAAGAATGAGGACGACGAAGGTAAATATGATGAGTACGGCGAGGACCAGCGACGTCGTGGAAGAGGACTTCCGAGCTGGAAGGCGGTAATGCCTTGGCTTCGCCATTGCTGAGCTCCGGCGATGGATCGGAAAAACCCTAGACCAGAAACCAAATCTGTGTAATGGAGTTGCTCCGGTCACGTCTGTGTCAAGTCTCTGCGTTTGTGTGTTGTTGCTCTGTGGTCGGAAATGGAGAAACGGTGTCGCATTGCTCTCGCTGTTGTCTCTAGACGATGACGAGTCCCTAGCGTTTCTCCTATTTATACACGACGTCGTCTAGTTTAGGACTTGTTTGGTTTCCGTTTGTGGTAAGTAATTTTGGAATTATCAGAGAATGTTCTATTTTTATGCCTAAACTATACATATTGTTTAAATTGGTATATAATTTAATTTTTGTTTCTATTTGGTACTCAAACTATTGATATCGTTATTTTTTTTTTTCAACTGTGGCCATTCCCGCTCTGTGCGTGAGTTTTAGGGTTTGAGTGTAGCAGGTGCAGCGGCGGCGGCGTGTGCAAAGAGTGGCGGTGAAGAGGCTGTTTCTGGACAGCGTCAGCAGTGAAGGTAGCGAAGGCAGTTCAGTGGTTCTCGGGTGGAAGTGCGACGGATCTGCAGGAGGAAGGGGGACGGGTTTCGGTGTACGTGCACGTCAATCGTGTTTAGCAATGGCTCACCGGGAAATGGGGCTGGAGAAGGGTTTGGAACTGCTCTCGATTGAGGGCGAGGAGACAGTGATTGCGGACCATGTTGCTGTGGTCCGCCATAGCGAGTAGTTGTGGGTATGGCCGGAGCTAATTGGCTTTGGTAGGGGGCTGGAGTCCGGTCCCCGGGTGGTGGCCTTGAATAGCCGGCTGGAGTCTCATTTTAGGACTCTAGTCTGTTAGTTGCTGATTAGCTATTTTAGGTTTTGAGTCGTGTTTTGATGTTTTCTGTTTGTGGTTGTATTGATCAGCGATTTAGGATTCATAGTCTATGTCTCTAATGTATGTCTGGTCTCGAGTTTCAGTTTGTTTGACTGTAACTTCTGTTATCATCAATAACAATTTTCGGATTGTTACCAAAAAAAAAATTATTGATATCGTTCAAAATTAGTATTTAAACCATTTTTTTTGTTCCACATTGGTTTTACTTATAATTGTATTCCAATCGCAAGTAGTATATGTTTTTTATTTTCAATTTTTTTAGAAAAAATATACAGACAATTTTGGCATGGTGAACAAATACAAAAATGATGATGCCTTTGTTGCATACTTAGTTTAGGGAATGTTGCACTACGATGTCGTATTGTGTCTTCGTGTTCATCCACCTCTTCAACTAAGTACTCAATAAATGCGATATCGTTTTTGTATCCGCTAGTTAAGCTGAAATTACCATACAAAATATTTGTTTTCTACAAAAATTAAAAAAATAAAATAAACATCACTTGGGATTGATTTGATAACACATATACATATGAGACCAAACAAATATACATAGTTTACGTATCAAACTGAAAAGATATCAATAGTTTCAATACCAAATAAAAATAAAAATCTTATTAGGTACCAATTTGTAACAATATGTATAGTTCATGTACCAAATTAGTACAATACAAATAATTTGAGTATAAAATAAAATTAGGTATTAATTTGGAACAATATGTATAGTTTAAGTAACAAATTGAACGTTCTCCTGTTATCAAATTTCACCCATTATGAATAGGTAGAAAAATATTTTACTTGGTTTTAAATGGAAAATTAAAAAATTATTTGTTGTTTATATTTAATTTTAGGATAAAGCACCAAGATAGTCTATGTACTATTAAGAATGGACCAAAATAACCCCTCTATTTTAAAATGAACCAATTTGGTCCCTGTCTTATCAATTTTTGAGCCAAAATAGTCCCCGTCGTTAGCTTCTGTTAAAATTGATTGTTAGTTTGCCGAAACTTCATGTTTTTGCCAGAAAATTATTTTTTTTTCCAAAAATTTCATATCTTCATCAAAAAAATTCTTTTTTGCTAGTCCATTCTCATAAATGAGAATAGAAATTCATATCATCGCAGGAAAACTCATACTATTGCTGAAAAACTTATATCATCGTCGAAAAATGCATATTGGTTCATATCATCGCTATAAAACTTATATTATTGCCGGAAACATCATATTTTCCGTTGATGATATGAATTTTACAAAAATAATATGAAGTTTTTTATGAGAATTATCTGGCGATTTAATCAAACAAATGAATTATAAAAAATAATATAATTTTAATTTTAATTTTTTAAATCATTTAAATATTTCGGCAACAATATGAATTATAAAAAAGTTTTCAGGCAACAATATGAATTTTTCGATGATGATATGAGTTATTCGACGATGATATGAGTTTTTCAACAATAATATGTGCGGACGAGGCCAGACGGACGGCTTGACCAGTTCCATGGACGGGGTAGGATAGGCGGTGGATGTCCATGCGTGACCATGGATGGTTGTGAATGTCCACTGATGGGCGATGG
>JAYMTA010002104.1:0-17536 GCA_036897625.1 Pelargonium cotyledonis | reverse complement strand
CACTTGATTTGTTGAAGGCACCCTTGTGGCATGGTTCCCACGCCCTACAGAAGCCATACTAGCAGTATGGTTACCGCAATATCTAGCGCCCCAATTGCATAGTCTCCCAGACCACAATTGTGTCCCCGCCCAACCTTACATGAGAAGAAAACTAGTAAAAACAGAAATCCTAGTTGTCACCCACTTGCCCTTGACGATAAAACACTCAATACAAGAGAACGACCATTTTTTTTTATAATTTCAATCATTGAGCCTACCTCGAATTTTTGGTCGCTTAAGCAATTGATAATAATGTCAATGACCCATTACTTTATTTCCTTCTTATTGATTTTTTTATTATTATTAGATTTTAGTTATGGTTTGATTTTGGATTTCTTTAAGATTTGATTATAATTTAATTGGAGTTTGATTTTAGGTTTCATTAGGGTTTGATTTGAATTTTATTTTTGGATCTCAAACATGAAATTTGTGTAATGATTTTGATTTTGGGTTTAAGAATTTTCAATTTCATATGCATGCAATTTTTTTTATTGATTTTGGTTGTACTATTTAAAGAGCCAGTGCGATCCACGGGTATGTATTATAATTAAAAATAATTATATAAAAATAAAAATATATATTAATTCAATTTTTTAAAAAATTAATCAATTCCTAGAGAAATAAATTATACAAATTATTATTAATGCTTTTTAGAGAATACAAAACATCGTGAAATTAATAATGATGTATATTTGGTAATATTTGTTTTTGTTATGTATAAAATTATCATTGTTTGTATAATCTATATAATGCATTGGATTTAAATACTTTGTAAGAAAGATATGTCATTTATATGAAATTTGTTCATTTAATATATTTTTTGCTTTACGTGAAAAATTTATATTAATGTTTCCAATGTTTTATGAATGTGATTTAGTTAAAAGATAAATCATTGTCATGTGATATATGCCATTCTAATTATCACCAATTTTTGTCTATGTCTTAAGATAGATTATGCAAGAGAAAGATTGTAATATTTGTAGTTGAGTTTCAGAGTATGAATTTGCAGGTGGAGAACTATATGAGAGTTGTATAATTTACAATATAAAACTAAAATGGTGTATTTATATGAGATCGTTATGAATTTTGAAATGAATATTACAAATTAAAACTCTTCAAAAATTTTATTAGTTTCAATCTAAATTTCTATATGATGAACCATTTTTACGTTGACAATTGCACTTAAAATTAAAATAAACATAATAAATTGTAAAATGTGTAATGTAGAGCAAAAATAAATTATTTTCAAGATTAACACGCTAACTTTGAACTTACACAAATTGTCAACCAATTTTATATATTTGAAACTTTAAATCCTAATGCTATATATGTTAATCTCAAATTAGATCATGAACAACATTTTTATTCATTTTGATAGACTGATTAAAATGTGAATAGTAGAGTATGAAAGATTCAAAGTCCCACATTGGAAACTTAACGAATAGTGAAGTGGAGAAATGGAGAAGCTTGTATAAATAATAAATTTGTCCCACATTGGAAAAAAAATGAAGAAACCATGAGATGTGTAACTCCTATATAAAACTTACTATTCCTATAATTCTCTAATAAGAAATGTAATAATTTACTATTACATACTCCATCCGTCCCAAAATAAGTGTTCTATTTCTCTTACATTTTTGTCCCAAAATGAGTGTCTTGTTTTCTTTTCTAGTAAGTTAGTTATGCATGAATTGTCAATAATATTTTTATAAAAAGTTAGTTAGTATCTCTCAACACATAATCATGAAGATACAACAGTAAACATATGACACTAACTAACTTCTCATTAATTATTCTTAAAATAGAAAGGAGGACACTCATTTTGGGACGGAGGAAGTATTAGTTAATGACATAGCGAAGACTACTGTTATAATATTATTAGTTAAGAGCATGAAAATTTATAACTCCTAGAATTTGAATACATATGCTTTAGAATTGCTTCTTTCATATAAAAGTAGCTTATGTGGCATTCTCTTAACTATTTTCACCAATTATTATATACTACAGTATGAATTTGAGATTTTTTACAGTGATGATTGATTTCCATGCTCTTGTAATTTTTATTAATTTAGTGATTATGATTTTGAAAATGTCAAAAACACAACCTAGATTCTGGTCACGAAACTCCTGTTCTTGCTTTAATACTTGACGTCAGGCAACAAAACTCAGTTTTTGATGTTGGAATCTTCAATTGTTATGTGTTAAAACTTAAAATAGCAAAAAGAGTAGTTTTGGTATTTAAAAAATTTATTTAATCACGTGCAATACATATGATGAAAGATAATGTGTTACAAATAGATTTAACCGTCGTAACCGACTTTTGGCAAATTCAAATGGTTATGTACGAAAATATAAAATTAAGAATGTGAAATGCTTTTAGTGACAACCACGTAAAGGTTACACGTAATTACCCCAACCACATAACTCAAGTGCCACATGAACCCAAATCATCTAGAAATATTGCAAAAGTTAGCCTAATTTGTCGACTTAAATACAAATTGGTAGCGTTTTAAAAAGGAAGATAAATCGGTCTAATTCAAAACAAAATAATATAATATGAGACCAAATTAGAACAATGCCAGTAATATCAGGACCAGATTGTAACAAAATTAAAACGAGTGCGAAATTGGAGCAAAATTGATATTTGGTGCATCGCAATGTAGCATTTTCCTAAATAAAAATGATTAACAAAATAGAAAAATAATGAGGAAAAAACAAACGGTTCGTGATCGTGAATCAGGTACACAAGTGATTGGATATATATAAATAAATATAAGCTGCTGCTTCATCAAGCCAAACCCGAATCGCTCGCTGGTGCTGAACGAGTTGGCTCTTTTTCCGTTTGTTTCCCAGGAACATCGCAAATCCGAGATCCGCGAAAATGAACGACACAGATGTCTCTAAGCAGATCCAGCAGATGGTGAGATTCATCCGCCAGGAAGCGGAAGAGAAGGCCAACGAGATCTCCGTTTCCGCCGAAGAAGTGAGTATCCCCAATTTCTCTCCATTTTTATAGGAAAAATGGATCGGTTCAGTGTCAGAGCAATTCGATCATTAGGTTTTGTTATTGTTGTGATCTGTGAACGATTATTGATGGCGGCGTCTGTGTTTTTGCCAGGAATTCAACATCGAGAAGCTGCAACTGGTCGAAGCGGAGAAGAAGAAGATCAGGCAAGAGTATGAGCGTAAGCAGAAGCAGGTCGAAGTTCGCAGGAAGATGTATGATTCTTAAGCTCCGTTCTCCATTTATTTTCGTGTTGATTAAGTAGATTTGAAGTTGAATTACAAGAGATGAGTGTCAAATATCAGTCAATTTCACTGAGAGTTGTTAATTTATTGTTAGAGGTTGTGTCAATTTGAATTGGGGGAAAATTATCTTTAATTTGATTTATTCAGATAATTGGATCTTATTCGAGGACAATGTGAATTCTTAAAATTAGTTTAGTTAGAGTAGGAAATTTTGAAGTCTAATTTAATTTGCTTGTTTAGCCAATCAGTTTTAGTAGCAATTTTTTTGCTTATTCTGTCAATTATAGCTTAGTATTAGGATTTTGAAGTTGGTTGGTGATGGTAGATGAGTTTTCCACTAGTTACCTCAGTTAGTTTTATGGAGAATCAGTTTATGATATTAATAATTTGAATCTTGTTATGTTTGTTGCTTTCAGTGAGTACTCCATGCAGCTTAATGCTTCTCGAATTAAGGTTCTTCAAGCTCAAGATGATGTGGTTAATTCCATGAAAGAGTCGGCATCAAAGGAACTTCTGAATGTGAGCCGTGATCACCATGTGTACAAGAGGCTCCTGAAAGATCTGATAGTTCAGGTAATGAGGTTGGTTTAGTTTGCTATAGTATTGAAAACAGTTGCAGAATTTCTTGTTTATCTTATAGAGATCATGTGATTTTGGATCGTGGTTGTAAGTAGTCCGAAGATAATTTCTTGCTTTGAATTGCTTTAGTAAATGTGTGAATTGATGTGATTACCTTGGCGATGGTCAAATGTGGCTTTATAAAGATGTTTCTGTTTTGTAAGTTTTTGCATAGTTCATGGGTTGGTGGTAATGATCATTATCTGTACTTTGGGAAATTTGTCCTACAGAGTCTGCTCAGATTGAAAGAGCCTGGAGTCCTATTGCGTTGTCGGAAGGATGATCTGCATTTGGTGGAGTCTGTCCTAGTTTCAGCAAAGGATGAATATGCAGAGAAAGCAAATGTTCATCGCCCAGAGATTTATGTTGACCATAGCATCTATCTCCCCCCTGCACCCACCCATCATGATGCCCATGGTCTTTTCTGGTATTCTATTATTCCTTCTTTATGTTTGAATATTGGTAACTGAGAAAAAAGCCCGCCAGACTGATTTACATATTCAATATTGATTGCTGTTTTTACGAGGCTGTTTAGGACTTTATAATGACGAGCCACGGTAATAAATCATATGACATGCTCTTATTATTTTGGTTTCAAATCTGGCAGTTGAATTTTTTTTGGGCACTTTTTGAAACCCCCCTTTTTTTTTTTTTTTTTTTATGTTAACTCGGAGCAGGTGTCTCGTGCACCAGACGGTCTTTTTTCTTTTCTTTTCTTTTCTTTTCATTTTATTCTTTAGTTAGAACATGTTTGAACTTTGCTTGGTAATATCTCCGGTTTTCTAAAAGTTTACTGACTACACTTATTTGGTGTTCAGCTCTGGAGGTGTAGTATTGGCTTCTCAAGATGGAAAAATTGTGTTTGAGAACACCCTTGATGCTCGTTTGGATGTAGTATTCCGTCAGAAACTCCCCGAGGTATTATTCATCTTAAATCTCAATTCTATTGCCTTGTTATATTCTTAGTGATCACTCAATACTCAAATGAAATAATAAAATCTTGCCTAGTGTCTTGGTTTATGAACTATAAGCCATAATTCCGAAAATTCACATGTACCAACTCATTCACATTGTTTTCTGATTCCTACATAACTGAATTATAAATTGATATGTGAATGAGGAAATAGATGTCTTGCATGGAGCGCTTCGATGTTAATCATTACCCTCTTACCTGCCATGCTAGAGATGCTCTGAGGACAATGTTTAATCATTCACATAGTTTATGTTGCTTCCTATCTCATTAAGTTTCTGCTTCACACAATTATTTTTTAATGCAATCAGTTAATTTTCCAAAGTTATCCTGTTTATTTGCTTGTTCTTGGAGAGTTCAAATCAGTGGAAACGTCCTGATTATGTACTTCCCAAGATCCCGAACACATTATTTTCAGAAAAAAAAATTCAGAGTAACATTGATGCCATGTAATAATTTTAGTACATGACTCAAAACTCTGGACTACTATATATATTTATATATAGTGATTTAGAGGTGGCAATTTGGACCCAAATCCGCAGGCATCCGAATTCTGGCCCGCATTTTGGTGGGTTCAGGTTAAATTTTGGGCAGCTCCACGTGAACCGATCCGTGGCCTGAAATTTGTAACCTGCATGAACCCATACTTCTTGCAGGTTGGGGCCGGGTTATGCATTTTCACCTTGAATATATAAAAAAAAAAAAAAACACCTGAAACCCGAAATTCTAGCTCTATAGTGACCACATGTTGACATTCTCTGGTTCATGCAAGATTGCTAACCTTGTATAGAGCTGCGACCATACAATAATCAAGTCTATCTTTTCTTGCATTGCAGATCCGCAGGAAGCTTTTCAGTCAGGTCATTGCATGATCGGATGTGATGTATTGTTCTGCTGCCCCTTGATAATTTAAGTCACAATTTAAAGATTTGTTGGCGATTGTGGGAGCTATCTTGTGATTGCTTGTTTGTGTATTTCAGTTTTTTTGTACCCTTGAAACCTATATCTGCTAAATTAGTTGAGCTGCTCTTTGCTTCGGTACTGGCATTTTGTGTGGGGCTCGGGCAAAGTACTCATTTTTTAATAATAATAATAATAATAAAAACTGTATGTTGAGTATATACTTATAATTTCCAATTTTCCATCATTTGCATATTCATTGTATTCCTGCTGGATTTGTTCTCTATAGTTGTGGATTTCGCTACAGAGAATGTTGTGTTTAGAAGCCGACTTGCATTGGCATCATATAGTAGTTGATGGGAGATGGCTACTTGGGTTTCGGGTTATACATAGAAAATGTGTTGGTTCACCAGTTCATGCGATTTACCTGACCGACCTGCAATTTCTTTAAAACATAAGACTGAACCCAGCTCGAAAACGGGTTAGGTTCATTATCAAAGGGAGCCAGAGGAATTTGAAGCAGATGATTCTGCTTTGTACAGAGTCAGTTTGATAATGCAGTGAAAGCTTTCCCAACTGCCTTTTGGGTCTGCAAGCCAAGACACCATGGACGCCACGTCCTGTTTGCCTGGTTTCATTCGATTTCCTTTCTCGATCTCTTCTTGCCATGTTCATAAACTCCGGTTTTCCGTTGTTTGGTATATATTCATATACAAATCTTACAGCAAATTATGATTATGATAGAGGACCCTTGCGGTTCACCGTAAGTTTTTCATGTCTTTCAACCCCATTTCACAATTTGTCCACAAACAGAAATACAAATACACACACTGGAATAAAAAATCGATATCTAATATTTTCTTTGGCTTAGCCTCCCAAATAAAATCAATGAGATTTTGTTATTAAATTAAAATTCATTTATACCCACAAAAATAAATTTATGAGAGTTAAGTGACTCTTAGTTGGATTCATAATGTAGTGTCACAACTTTATTGGTGACTTAATTTAACCAAATAATTATTGACTTAGAATTTTGCTGTGAAATATGTAAATAGGAGCATGGTAATATATATATATATAGGAATTCAATTGATATTGTTCAACCTCTAATACAAATGGCCAAACAATTTGTGCACAAAGTTCAAAAGCAAATTTTAGAACAAATATTGTATTAGTAAGAAAGCAAAAGGGAAACTAGAAAATTTTTGAAGAGACCAATTACCAATGCTACCTAAAACCAAGTTCATTGGATGGCAGAAAATGAGGTTAGAGTACAAATAAAAATTATTTATTGTTTCTTGCTGCCATGTTTTTATTGTATTTTTGTTCTTAAAAAGTTAATTATACATAAATAATTATGAGTGACGCGTCTATTTGAACATATTATAGCTTATACAGTAAAATGTTGTTGTTGTATATCTACTTGTTAGGATATATTTTTCTAAGTGTCTAATTCCTTAAGTTCGAGTTATCAATGTCTGATTCCAATGTCAAAGTTTCTTGTTCTCTGTTGACATCCAGTGCTAGGGTAAGTTGAGGACCGCTCTTTGTGCCTTTAACCTACGTGAAGTAGCACACTAAGGAACTAGGTACGAGTGTTTCTAGGATGTCGACTCAAGCGTGAGAATCAGTTCCAATGACGATAGTCGAAGTGTGTTTTACGTTTGAAGCGTCGAGTGACTCTCGTGAGAGCTCAAGGCGATGAGATCTTTGCTTGTAAGGACATAGCACATTTCTCTTGAAGCTTGAAAGGCTTGGATTTTTCTTAGTCTTGTTCTGAAGTCTTTGGGTGCGATCATGACCTTAGGTTCACATGAACAAGCATTAGGCGGACATACGGTGGGTCGGGCCTACGGATGATCGGACGAAAGTGTACGCACACAATGCTTACCTCCAAAGCTTTTTCCTTCATTTTTATGTGGCCAATTTACATGGCACGCACTTTTGGATGTGACGTGTGGCCTTAGACACTCCTGAGTGACTTCGTGCACGATTTATGACTCAGGATGCACGCGATTGCTTTGGGCGCCGCTGTGCTACTTTGGGCTCGACCCATAGCCCACGCAACGGATCTAGGAACAAGTCCGTAGAGTTGGATATGGGAGCAACTTTGTCCGCAGATGAGTATCTCGAGCACGTGCTCTTTGAGTATGTCTTGTAGTTGTGAAGCTTGGTGGCGTGGTGCTCGAGTGCCATGTGTCATGTTTTAATTTGTTAGATAGACTTATGAGTTTTTGGGCAGCATCAATTCCCCCCATTCCAACCGGTTATGATTCATCAAATCCATGTAAGAGTAGAATTTGCAATCACATTGAACTTCCAACTATATTTCGAAAGATTCACTTTAATTTCAAATGCGATTTTTTTGGGTGTTGGGGAGCACCATATGTCCATATCACTATATGCCGAGACACACCTGATCACAAAACCGTTTTTGGGCTATGCCCTTTGAGCTGAAACCCAATTTAGCACCCAAAGGCACTGGAGGTACCCAAACTTTGGGCTGAAACCCAATTTAGTACCAAAAATTTAATTGTACCAGAGTTAGTACCTAAACTTCGATTTTCAACCCAATTTAATACTCGTCGTCTACTCCTATTAAAAAGTCAGTTAACTTGATGACGTGGCAGGCCCGGAAAAATTCAAGTTCTTGTTTTCCGACAACCGGAAAACTCAAAAGATGAATTTTCTGTTTGCCAAAAAATTCAATAGAAAAAAAAAATCAAACCCAAGGTTGCCGAAAAAATACAAGAGAAAAATCAACAAAAATCAAACCCAAGTTCACAAAATACAAAATTTGAACAACAATTTGACCCAAAATAGAAATTAAACCAAAAAATTTAAAATCTCATTTTCTCTCTCTCACTGAAGCATGATGAACAGATCTGAGGCTAGAGTCTATAACTATTCTTCCTTTTTTTCACTTTTGTCTTGTTGTCTTCATTATCAAGGGTCGAGGGTCAACGACCGGAGTCGAGGGTCGACGGCGGTAGGAGGAGATGGAGTCAAGGTCGAGGTTTGACGATGGAGATGGAGTCGAGGTCGAGTGTCAACGGAGGAGATGGAGTCGAGGTCGACGGTTGACGGTCGACGTACAGATCTGAAGGGAGACAAGGTGTTGCTGTCGTTGGCTTGGGCGGTCCGGCGAGGAGAGGCTGGAGGTGAAGACGCCGTCATGGCGGTCGAGCTTGGGAGAGAGAGACGACGACGAGACGACGTACGAGATTGTCGACGGTGATCGTCGGTGGTGGGAGGAGATGGTGGAGGCGCCGAGCGAAGTGAGGCTGGTGGCGGTCGAGCAGATCTGGTTGAGCATCTCCGGTGGGCTTCGTCCATCTCCGGAGGCTTTCGTCCATCTCCGGTCAACCATCAAACTTGACCCAACAAGATCTGGGTTGCTTATTCTTCAAATTGTGACTTGTTTTATTTGTTTTGTGTTGTCTTGTGATTTGTTTTATTTGTGATTTGATGAGTTGTGATAGAGCTTTGGATTATGAAAGTTTTGTTGCCGGAAAATTCATCTATTAAATTTTCCGATTGCCGGAAAATAAGAAATTGAATATTTTTGGTCACCGGTGTGCCACGTCATCAAGTTAATGGATTTTTTAACGGTAGTAGATGACGGTTACTAAATTGGGTTGAAAATCGAAATTTGGGTACTAATTCTGGTACAATTAAACATTGGGTACTAAATTGAATTTCAGCCCAAAGTTTGAATATCACTGATGCCCTTAACCCTTTTCTGTATTAAACAAACAATTTTTTTTTTTGAAAAATTGCATATAACCCATATAGGGTTACCGTAATTTGCAAATAACTCACCAAAATACCAACTTTTGAAAATAATCCACCAATATTTGCGATAAAACGTTTTAGCTGTTAAATTGGGCGGAATTTGCAACAGATTCTATGCGGAATTTGTAATAGATTCTATTAAATTGGACGGAATTTGTAACAGATTCTATGCGGAATTTGGACGGAATTTGTACCAAATTCTATGCGGAATTTGTACTACTACTTCTTCTTCCTCCTCTTCTTCTTTTGTAACAGACTTTATGGACGAAATTTGTAGATTCTATGCGGAATTTCTTCTTGTTCTTCTTCTTGGAACTTCTTCTTGTTCTTCTTCTTCTTCTTGGATCTCTTCTTCTTCTTGGAACTCTTCTTCTTAGACCTTCTTCTTTTTCTTCTTGTTCTTGTTCTTGTTCTTCTTCTTCTTTTTGGAACTTCTTCTTCTTCTTCTTGGAACTCTTATTCTTCTTCTTATTGGAGGTTAGATCTGGACCTGGTCCAGACGACGACAACCATGGAGGTCCGATGAAGATGTTCCAGTTGGACGGTGGTGTCGTGAGTCAAGTTGTCGATGACCTGGAGCACCATAGGAGATGGAGATAAAGATCTGAACAGATCTACCGGCGTCCACCATGGCTTCCTCTTCTATCTCTTTGCTTAGATCCGCCACCGGAGATGGTGACAAGGCCAGAGCTGGGTTAGTGGTGTACAACCGATGAACCACGCAGTCACTGGAGATGCTGGAATCCAGCCGTCCACCATCGCCCAACCCAACCGACTAGATCAGAGCGACCAAAGTCCATGGATGCATGTACTGTTAGACTAGGGTTATTTTAAAAAAAATTATTTTTCACTAAGGTTTGTTTGGCAGGTGAATCATAAGGATAGTTTAATTTTTTCAATTTTAAACTAACAGAGTTATAACATAAACATTTTTTTTGGCAAGTATTGGTGGGTTATTTGCGAAAGTTGGTATTTTGGTGAGTTATTTGCAAATTACAATAACCTCATAGGGGTTATCTGCACTTTGCCCTATTTGTTTTAAGGGGAAATTATAGAAACTCTCACTCAACTATTGACTTAAAACATATAACCCACATATACTAATGTACTTTACATCTAGCACAAGTATACTAACCATTTAACGATTCCGTTACTGATTTTGAACATAATCTCGGATTTCAGCCATCATGTGATGGGCACATGGTTATAATCTTTTAATAATGGTAGAATTACCCTTAATGTATATGAATTATGAGATCTCTGGTATGAAGCCCTAATTTGTGGGATCATTGGATCCTTAATTTGAGGAAGACGAAGGTGCTGGTAGTAGTAGGTGGGGGAGTTAGGGGAGTTGATGGTCGGAGCAACTGTTTGCGGTGGTTGGGCTTGAGTCAGACGTAGTAGTGGAGTTCATCTTTCGTTTGAGATGTTTAGAGGTGAGTTTGGAGGTGTGAATTGTTTCTGTGGTGTCCCTGCTCCAATTCGAACAATAATGTCGAGTGTGAATCGGGGAAGAAAATTTATTAGTTGTGCGAAGTATACGGTAAATATGAATTGACCTGATTTCCATTTAACTTCTCAAAAAATGTATTGTTGTTTTGTGAATAATTTGTGGTTGTGATGACAGAGGAACTTCAAGTGTAAATTTTTCCACTGATATAGGAAATATTTGACCCTCATATATCTTCTTAAAAGTTGATGTGTGGTAGTAGGAGCTCACATATTCTTCTAGTTTCCATTTTCTCTTCATAATTCCAGTCATTGCATGTTTGCAAGGCATGCCATTCAGCTGAAAGTCCATACAGCTGCAACTTCTAGCATTCAAGTTCACACAAAAAATTTCTCCACCATCTTTAACCTCAAAATAGCCACCACCACTTTATTTAGCATAACACTTCCTTGCATGGTTCTTTATAGACTCCATCAGAAGGTAGACATTAGCGCATAGTACGTAGTCCATGAAATGACTCAGATTGAACCTTATTTGCATAAAACCTCCTCATCATCTTGGTACGCAATGCCTCACACAAACTAATTATATGCAATGACCTTCCTTTCCCAAGCCAACTGTTGAAGCACTCTGAAAGACTATTGGTTTGAATATCAAAGCATGCCCGATTTGTGAAAAAAGCCTTGCACCACTCTTGAAATCCTTGTACCAATTCTCGTACATATGACGCATAAAATATCGATGTTCCACTTATGGTATCCAATCCTTAAACAACTCTACCAGCCCCTACATATATACAGAGAAGAATAAAACTTAATCTCTAACTCATAACAAACTTAATATAAATACAACAATGTTACATTCATGACTAAAACACTAAAATCAATACCATATAAAATCAGCAAATCAGTTACATGACCTCCATAATATAATATCGATACCAGATCACATTCATCATCAAAACACTTCAATCAATACCATATCAACTCACCAAAATAGATTGAATACAAACATATATCCATACCAAATCACTTAATTATAGAACATATAATCACCACAACATGTTACCTTCTATTTGTCACATATGAATACCCAGCCTCTTTTCCGGTTGTCCCCGTAGTCGTCAAATAAATTTTCAAGAAATCACTTCCACGATGCTTTGTTATCCTCTTCCACAATGACAAATGTCAATAGGAACATCTCGTCATTGGCATCCCATGCCACGACAGAAAGAAGTTGACCCACGTAGTACCCTTTCAAATGACATCCGTCGATGCCAACTACGGGACGACAACTCGCTATAAACCCCTTCTTCTTTGACCCAAACCGTAAGTAAAGCCTAAGAAATCTAGGTGTTGTCCCAATCTCACCAACAATTGCGTGGTGTTCCACTTCAACCTTTCATCGACTCTCTAGATTTGTCTTGGAGATGACATCCAGGTAGTCGTAAAGTCTCGTGTACTCCAACGATGAATCCCCACCAATGATTGTGTTGGCTCTTCTTAGTGCTCTGTAAAGCCTTGACTTTGTGACGTTCGTCTCCAAGTCTCTTTGAACGATACGATCAAAAGATTCTAGGTCCAATGTTGGGTTGTCTTTCACTACATTGAGGTACCTACATTGATAATTATATAACATATAATTAGTTAATAAGCAATGTAATTATTAAATGCAATCCACAAAGTATAACTAGTTAACAAGACTAAATGCAACACTTCATAATTGACAACGTAAAAAAATAGTTCAGGGTCCACTTACCGTTGGCCCAACCAATCAGAGGTGACTCTGCCATTGTAGCTCACTTTCTCGCAATTATGTTCCCCATAGAATGTCTTTATTGAAACTTAGTTACTCGTCTTGCTCCTAGTACACCATATGAAGAATGTGCAGCCAACAACCTTGTAAATCACACCAATTTTTTTACTGTCATTCTTCGTGAAGTCGTAACTGAATCCATTTTTAGCTGCATAGTGCTTCAGAACTCCACGAAACACTTTGGCATTCTTAAACCTAAAGTAAACTCCAATTTCAACTTCTCTCAAGTCCTTGTAATCTTCAAACATATTTTGATTATAAAGTTTAAACCGCTCTGCATCTTCATCACTTGAGTCCATGATTGGTCTTGTCCAATCATCCTTGTCGGGCATTTCTTGATCACCAACATCATTGTGTTGTTCCTCATCAACTTTCCCATCACTACCTACTGCATCATCTGTCATGGGGGCCTGATGTGCATCAACAAGCTCACCTTGCCCTATATCTGCATCTACATGAGCTGCCAAATTTTCTTCTTATACACCAGCTGCCATGGAACCTTCACCATCAATGTCTTCTTCATGTATCGGCATATAATTGAACCAGGTTGGAAACTCAGCTTCTTGCTCCTCATCAACTATAGTTGCTTCCCCTTCTTCATCCACCTTCCAATCTGGATAAGATTCATCTTCATCACCCCCATTCATTGTATTTTCTTCTTCTTCATCCATATCATTTTCCTCAACCTCATTATTTTCAGATCCAACTTCAATTTCTTCCTCATCCAGATCATTCTGACCTTCATCTTTCATTACACTATGCTTTGGTCCTTCATATAAGGTCTCAACATCTTCAACATTTTTCTCAACATTTTTCGATTCTGTTTCTTCCTCATCAGCCTCCACACCTTTACTTTGAATCTCAATCGGCTCATCCAGACCATGAAAGAGGTCATCATAGTCCTCAAAGCCATTATCTTTCTCTTTACCTGCATACATCGCTTCACCGATTTCATGTACTACTTGTACCCCACTCCCCATTGTAATTGTATCTATATCATATCCCACTTCTTCTAAATCTCAAATTTCTTCTGGTGTTAGGTAAGTGACGTTCTCTTTCTTTCTCTTGTGTTCACACAAAATTTTCTCCAACCCATTCAAATCAGCATCTTCCCTAACATCCAACAACTTCCCTGTAGGGGTCAATTTAGCTAAAGGTGCTACCCCATTCACTATGTACAATGTGTAACGTCTTGCTTTTCCATACACCATGAACATTTCCCGCGCGTCTTTGTCATCCACCATTTCCTTCATCGAACCGGAGAATGAAAGTTTCGGGTTCCTTCAATAAATAACCTTTGATGTCGGCTCGTACCCTAAGTCAACCACAAGCCCCATCAACTTCAACCACCAAAATCTGTCTAGCTCATCAATCTAAATGTAGCTCACAGTCCCCTCTTTATAACAAAATTCTGGATCCTCCACAAAATACCCACCATGAAACACTTCAAACAATCTTTGCTTCTCCTAGTCGATTTCATCTTTTGGTAGAACGGGCACATATCTACATAAACAAACAAATTACCAAACTATTAATTAACTGATTATTGGCCAAATTACAGCAAAAAAAAAAAAAAATTATTCTAACCACATTTACAGTTTGGTAAATGTGGGGCAACATTTTGCCCAAATCAATCTAACCACTAGTTTCAAATAGCTAATCAGTTAACAAAACTATAATCTCTAACTCATTACAAACTTATTATAGCCCTAATACTAATTTGGGGAAAAATGGCCAAACCCTAAACCCTAAACCCAAATCATAAACCCTAAACCATAATTTCTCGTATGAATCAGTTATGAGAAGTAGATATTTAAACTCTTAACAATCAAACTAAAACTCTATTTACAAAATAAACAATAAATTAGGGCAAATCCACCCATCTTAACCCTTAATCACCATACTCTTAAACTTACCTCCTTCGAGACATCCTTCTTCTTCGCCAACTCCGACAACAACAGTTCGCGATTCCGACAAACAGCGTCGTCGCCACTTCGCCTAAACGACCACACCGCTTCAGCGATTCCATACCACCACACACTCTCATTTTCTCCTTCGTTCTCAACACTTACACAGTTATGAGCAATGAATGCTTAATGAATCATGTCATAAACAACATGAGGGTAAAATGATCTTTCTACATCATACTAACGTTGATCTGTAACAGAATCGTTAAATGGTTAGTTTACTTGTGCTAGATATAAAGTGCATTAGTGTATGAAGGCTATATGTTTTAAGCCAGTTGAGTGGGAGTTTAGAGGGTGTGTGTATTAACTTTTTCAAAATAGCTCATAATTATGAAAAGATCAGAAACAGTTTTGTGCTTCAACTCTTTTTAAAAAGAAGCTGTTTAACTGTTTGGATAAAAAATAGTAATATTTAATTGATGTTAGTTAAAATAGATAAATGACTAAAATAATTTTAAAATTAATCAATAAATTGAATCATGAAATAAATATGTGTGTAATTTGAAGAAAAATAAAAAGACATAAATGTATTTTATTTGATCAAAATAGCTCTTTTTTAACTACTAATGAGCTGAAAAATCACAAGCTGGGGTACCCAGCTTTTTTATTTTAGCTCATCAGCAAGTGTTTATGAGCTATTTTAGTCATAACCTAATATTAAAAAGAGCTATTTTGTGCTCACGAACTTGTTTGACTAGATCATGAGCTAATCCAAACATCCTATGTAATTTCCTTTTTTTATTTAAGTTTTACATTTGTTCTAAACAAAATTGAAGTGGGCTTTTGCAGACCCAAAAATGTTACCAAACGAAGGCCTTACCAGTGTAACCAAACAACATCATCAGCGCCTTCACTATCGTTGATCCGCCGTTTAAACCCAGCCAGGAGGAGCTGTTTCGCCGAGGAGCAAAGCCGTCTAAACTTCGCCGCCTCAAACTCCGGCAGCCACTGCGTCTCCGTTTCAGGTACGCCGACTCCCTTCGTCTTCCTCTTCTTACTTTTGCGATACTGTTGCTTTTTCGGTACGCCGTGAGGTCCGTCCGGGGAAGGTCTGACCACGGGACCATGTTTCCGGTGGAGGGTCACGGGTTTGCTTCGCGGAGCAGCGACCGGTGAATTTGCTTTCAAGGGTTTTCGGTGTAATTTGCCAACCCAACAACGAGCCCTAATAGCTTGCTTTCATATGTTCAATAATGATTATGTAATTTATTCATTGGGTGCTTTGATCTGTTGTAACCGTAAATGAATTTAGCTCAGTGTATATGATATATTTGTATGCAAAAAATATCAATAAAAATGACTTTATTTGGTGTTTCCAGCAATCCTATGAGTTCCTTAACTTTTAGGAAGTTCTTAGGTATAGCAACACCATGCCTTGTAGAATGCTTGATAGAAGGGTTTGTTTCTTAAGGCTATTGAACTCAATTTTAAGTTCAGGATATGATCTTTGAAACTATTTGTAAACATTGTCATTTATGAATTATAATTAGTCTCTGTTTGAGGTAAGTAAGAAGTTTTAAAAGACCTAAGCTAGAGTAAGCCTTATATCGGACAGAATATCTAAGTTATATCCAGAAACACGGACGTCAAAAATGTATGTCCAGTCATGAGAATGAAGCAGTCGACCCTAAGTACAAGTTCGATCCTTGAAAAATGATCTATACGAGTCTTCACTAGTGTCCCACTTTCACATTTTTGTTTCACTTGCCGACATGTTATGTGATCCATGAAACTCTGGAATATACCGAATTACTTTGTTGTAATGTGGAGCATGGGGCTCTTTGTCAGTGTTGCTTTTTATAGTTATCTTTAGTAAATTTATGTATATGATGCTTTACTTGTAGCTTTAGGCTGCTTAGTACTTACTATACATGGGATTCATTTTCTGTTGCTGCAGGTTTCTATATACTTATGCATGGCTTGGAGGGAGGTTAGGAAGAAGGTAAATTCTCACACAGTTCATATGTGCATGTGCTTCTCCTCTTCTATGTTTTTATCGCAAAATATGATGTCTTATCTTGTATAACATTCACAATGGATTTACTTCTATTCTTTATTGGCTCTGTATCCTTTGTCTTTTCTTTGCATCGATATTAGGAAAGAGTAGTATTTCGTTTAAGAAATCTCGTTATCATCTACCCAAATACCCTGCAAATCGAACCATTAATTTTGAGTGCACTGAAGTATTGGGAGGAGTTTGTTGGGTGATAACTTTGAGACATTTGCAGTTACGATCAAAGGTTTCCATCTTTGTAGTTATGGGCCTTTTGGCATATATGGTTTGGGTCATCTTTTTATTTATTTAATTAATTGTTTGATCTTGGTCAAAGGCTCCTATTTTCGACCATTTTGTTGTCTAATGTTCCATCTTATTGCCTTTTACCATCTTAAGACGCGGTGCTTATTGATGAAGGAATTGTGAATTTTTTTTATGGCTTGGAAATATCATTTGGAAACTAGAAGAGCAAATTATTTCTCTCTCTCTCTCTCTCTCTCTCTCTCTCTTATTTTAGAAGTCTGAGTTCGTTTTAGATTGACAAGTTCTCATGTTCATAGATGCATTCTTGGATTTGGGTTTGGTGAAATTTAGTAGTCGTTGATTCTGTTTAAATTATTTTTTTTTCTCATGTGCTTATTTATTTATGGGTTATATACTTCCAGATCCCCTGTACTGTGTTTTTTTTTCTATGTTACCCCCTGCCCTCCCAATTTAGTCCTTTCTCACCCCGGTGA
>JAYMTA010002103.1:0-17538 GCA_036897625.1 Pelargonium cotyledonis | reverse complement strand
TGAAGAAAATCAAGAAAACAAGAAGCTTTCTTGGAGGCATTAATGGGTTTTTGAGATGATTGAATCTGAATCTGAATCTGAATCTGATTGAATTTGATTGGGCGCTTAAAGAGAAGAACAATGGTAATTTATCATCAATTCGTTTGAAATATTTTCCGAGGGAAATGTGCACTTGCCTCAGGTTTGGCGGTTTGCAACCGTTGGGCAATTTTTTTGCTTAACATTTTTGTAGAGAAAAATGGCCATTTTTATATATTATTTAAATTATGTATAAAATTAGATCATTATCAATATAAAAACACATTTGTTTTAATTAGTATTTGAATGTCACTTATAATTAATGGTTTTTTTTATAAGCAACGATACAGCAGACATGTAAAGGTATATGTTTGTCACCCGTTAACTAACGCGTTTGTGCAGGCATGTGTTTCATATCCGTCACTCTGTTAATTGTTAGAGCATCAGCAACTATAAAACTTAATTTGAGTCCCAATATATCATATCATATATTTTTTATTTGCCACATAAGCAAAAGATATTCTTGAAAAAAATTGTACAATGATGGACTTTAATTTGAGTCTCAAACTATTAGCATATTATTTATTTTTATATATTTATAGTACACTTGTCAAAATATTGTTGGTTGAAAAATAATAAAGTATTAATGTAACTTAAGAGGGCTCGTCCCTTTGCATCGGGACTTGACCAAAAAGAGACTCAAGAGGTCCTCGTGCATTGACAATACATTGAAAAAGTGAAGTCCTTTTACAGGTTCCTAAGCAATAGGGACCTACATTGTGAATGCTCTTAACTCTCCCCTTAAACTCATTAATCACACTCCATACCGACGACAAAAAGACTCGAATTTGAGACCTTAAAAAAAATCCAAAGTGCATTAATCATTTAGCTCAACATGCCTTGGTCTATTATAATAAATGGTACATGTGACTTGATTGAACTTATTTGTGAAATGTAGTGACTTGATTGAACTTATTTGTGAAATGTAGTTTTGAAATGAGTTTTTTCTTATTTCCGTTATGATTCTTTGTTTGAAGTTATGAATTTGAGTCAAATTTAATATTTGAATATTACCAAGTAGAATCCGAATTAATTCATATAACTTAAAACATGCTTACAAGAATTTCAAATGTCTGACATCTACTTTTTCCATTTAAAGTTGTATGCATGTTTCTTAAATGTTATATTCATATTTGAAATACAACATTGTAAATATAATACTTCAAAACAAATCTATGAATACAAAAACGACGTATCTGTATGTACCCTCTTTGTCTCAAAACAAGTGTCTAAGTTTTTTTTTTTAAATTTGTATGATAAAATAATTGTGATCTTTCTATTTTCCAAAAACAAAAACAAATAATTATGTGTAAATCGTCAATAATATACTTATAATAAGTTAATCGGTATCCGTAAAATTTGTCAAAACTTATTTTGAGAACAAGAGAGTAATATTTTTCTAAAATAGACTAGTCATTGAAGGATGAAGTTCAAACCTGTTTAATGTGGAGCTGGTTAACATTTAGATAACTGGTAGTATATTACTTAAGAAGAGAAGTAGTAGCATAACAAATGAATCATCATCCAAATCAATCTACACTTTCCAATGCTATGCATCACTGGTTAATTTCAGGCAATACACCTTCCCATCTTCACATTTCCTAAACTATACATAACTGTAGTACACTAAAAAAAAAAACACATTCTGTAGCTAAACCAGCACTACAACTCTTCTTCTCACAATGTTTCTTCAAATATCTGTCACATTAAAAAATCATAATACATTACTGCAAAAGGTTCTGATCATATAATAAAGAATATAATCTGTTTTATTAAGCATTTTTCTAAAAGGCTCTTATAGTTACAAATAGAACGACTAAATCCCAGAAATGGCATATAGCTATATCTGTGATACTGTTGTTGTCTATACAGTTTCACCTTAAGCACCAATCTACCCAAATGAACTAACAAACCTCGGTTAACAGATGCAACAAAACCTATTCAGATCGTCAAATTCTTGATAGGGAAAAACTGGGGGAATATATAAGTGGAGGCCAAAGCTAACATGAAATAGTAAGGCAGACACTGTAGCTAATGTTTGATATAGGAGAGGAAACAAAGGAATAGCAAAGGTGGAGGGTATAAGCAGAACCATACCTTTACTTGACAGAAGCTCGCACGAATCAGAGCAATGCAAAAGTACAGTCCATCTTTTTTCATGTTCCCACCTATTTTACTCGAGGCATAACAACTGCAAAGAGAGCATAATTTAAATTTCAGCCCAGTGTAGCTATCAAGTTCATAGATTTATTAGAACATCTTGTAGATATTACCTTGGGCTATGCAAAATGTATCTAAGGGGAAAATTAATGTTGGGTCTACTCTTTGCTGGGAAGCAACAGCCAGTTCCAGCATTTTTTTACTGCATCAAGCAATCACAAATGTACGAGTGTTCAATTGATGGTGCATGAAAAGAAAGTGGCTAGTATCCTAAAGAATATATAATCAAATATGGCCATCATAAGAAATCGCAATAATGTATAATGGTCAGCAACTTAGCATCAGGTCCTCTATTTACCCTGAAATGGAAATTGAGTTAAGCCACCAAAATGAGTCACACACCTGGACCATGAAGGAATAAATTTAGTATTAGGTCTTTCATCGTCTTCATCCTCATCCTCATCATCTGAACATTTGTATGGAGACATATCATATGATTGTTGTTGACTTGGTCCAGTAACCAGGTCACTTCTTTTTGGTGAAGTGCTTTTCACCTAATAGAATCAAAGAAACTCTCAGCATTAAAATTACCTTCAACCGATGTTTGGTGAGCAAAATACAATTTTCAGAAATGATTTATATGAAGAAAAAAGCACGCATTAAGCTAGTAACAGGCAAGATTTGCAAAACAGATCATGTTCACTTGAGTGTTATTGTCGTGGCATGGAAACTTTATACGGATCGATGAAAATCACATTAGGATATGTTTATGCATAACATATGGCCAAATGATCCTTGCTTTTTATGATTTAAACGGATCAACAACAATAACATTAGGGAGTCTTCATGGTAGTCTTAAGTTTGTTTGAGCCCTCTAGCTAGATTCAACTATTTCTAAAAACTAGATAACAAGGTCAATGACTGCTATCAAGAATTTACCTTTGTATTATCACTGCAAACACTTAACTTTGCACAACCTTCATGAGAAATGCATGTTTTATTAGCATCAGTACTTGAAGCTTTTGTCCTAGCATCGTCCTTTAACAATATCTCAAGATTGTGATTCCCCCTTTCTTCTTCCACATTCCTATGTTTCGCTACATCGTCATTTGTTTTCTTCCTCCCGTGTGATCTTTCACCCTTCAGGAAAAAAAATATACATTAAGAAATAAAAGTGTAGTTGATAACAGTCACAAAACAGTATTGGTACAGAAGGGATCTTACTGGGGCTTGAAATTTAATTTTCTTTACTTCTTTCCCAGCTAACTTTTCAGGTCCACGCTGCTTCTTCCATACTTCCTCAACACGCTTTCTTTTTTTCTCTTTTTCCTTCTTTTCTTCTTCCTCCCTCTGTCTCTTTTTTGCTGCCAAATTAGCCTCTTTTTGCTTCATTTCCTGTTCTTTTCTTTTCTTCTGGATTACCAACTGCTTCATATTTTCTTGCTCCAATCTTGCTCGCTCAATTTTTAGAGCTTCCTTCTTCATCTTACGTTCATTCTCTTTCTTTTCTGCAAGACGCTTGGCAGCCTCAGCAGCTTCGAGGGCCCTCACTTTAACATCTCTCTTCCCTATGAGGACATATGTTGGAAAATTGGATATACAGAAACAAAAAGAAGAAAGACATCATAATATTCAGAAACATACACTGTGGTGCAATCAAATAACTAATGACCATTTTCCTACAAGCATACGTGTTTTTTTTTTATCAGCACAAGCGTACATGTTATAATAGCATTGTATTGATCAAATGTGTGCATGACTTGTAATGCATAGCCTTATAACAAAATTACAGGACTGTACTTCATAGAAAGAAAATGATAGCCAAGCAATCATGTTAATTTTGTATAATACTGTAATTTGAATATTTGCAAGACACATAAATCTTCTTCCACTACTATTTACCTATTTTGATCATGTCTAATTCTAGCAAGTTCAACTCAACTCTTGGACTTATACCATGCAAATTCTTGAAAAAGTTCAGATTATTTAGAAAGGGCCTCTGACAAAATTATCATTTATCGGCCACTTAATAATTTCTAGGATTTGCTTCACTTGGCTCCTTCTAGACTCAATCATAGAGGATCACAAGAAGAAAAACGAAAAAAGAGATTGGTTTATAGAGTGGCTTTATTAAACTAAAATGTAACCAAGAAAACGCTGAGAAGATAATTAAAATTGAGAGATCATCTCCTAAAATAACAATTTGCCAAAGGTAAAACTGGTGATGCAGAAAAAGGAAATAAATGATACTCTCTGTCCCAAAATAAGTGTCTTGCTTGCTAAATTTGTTTGTCCCAAAATAACTGCCCACATTCCTTATTGGTGGTAAGTAAATTATACATGAATTACCAACAATGTCCCTAATATAAGTTGGTTAAGACCACGAGTTTGTACGACAAAGACACAGGAGGGCACATGGGAAAGTCAAGCACTATTAAATCCTAACATTTTGTAAAAGGAAAATATGGCATTTATTTTGGGACGGATAAAGTATAAAGAATAGAATTTACCTGTGCAAACTGCAGCTGCTTGTTTTTGTTGAACTAGTGGAATAAAGGAAGTAATGTTGGAAACAATATTATTACGCTTACAATCCATTCCAGATAAACTTCGGCCTTCATCCCGCATACTGCTTTTTCCAGACAATTTTGGCTTACTGAACCTATTGCGAAGTGATTCACGAATACTCTGTCTTTGGTTCTCTATTGCCTTATTGGTATATCTTCTCTTACTGCTGTTCTGTTTGCCCTTATGAGTTCCAGTAAAGCAGATTTCGGTGCTTATAGAATCCATACTACTTCTAGGAGCAAACACCTCAGCTTCAGACACTGATGCAGCAAGATTTGGATCTTGTGTAATGTCAGCAAGAGGTTCCCTTTTGGCTGAGGCGGGCATCATATCTGACGGGATGTCTTCTTGACACGTATCAGCTACCTCTTCTGTGTCCTCATTCTCTTCATTTATACAAGGAAGCTCTGGATTTAAGCTCCGCTGCTTCTCTGAACTGCTAGAGTATGATGTTATACTATCCCAGAGCTTCCCAACAGGAGATGCAAAAGGTTTCTTAACATCCCAAGCAGAATATGCAACGGAAAATGGAAGGCAATCAGAATATGACTTACTCTGTTTGCACTCCTCCATCAAAGATCTATAACCAGCATCTGACAGCATACTGGTATCATCGCACATAGAGAGGGTGCTCCGCAGGTCCATGCACTCTAGAAGCCCATTAGGAGCTGAATGATTTAGCTTTGGTGTGTCGAGAAACTTAAATGTGGTTGGAAAATGACTTGATGGGGTACTCTTGCTGGCAGATCTGCAAAGCTGCTCCAAAAGACCAGCACATTCCGAATCTGGAAGATCCATTTTCTCAAGATCCGAAACACATGACTTTCCACTATCTGTTGGCATGATGAACCCCTCCAACACAGGCATAGTTGTATCGGCATTGATTAAATCCATGGACTGATGACGTGGAGAACCAACTGAACAACCTGAAAATTTGACATTTCCCTCCAAATGATATTTACTTTGTTCCGTAGCCATAGCAGCGCAAGTAACGCTTTCTGCATTTTTTAACTCAAGTATACTGTTATAGTGCGACAATTCTTCATTATCTCCTAAAGTGCACAACCCGTTTGTGTCAACAGTATCAGTAGTTGAGCCTACCACTTTCACATTCTCCGCACCTGTACGATCAGTGGTGCCCAGTTTGGTCAACTTTGGGACAAGTAACTGATCATGAATTGAAGTTGAAGGAGTATATGTACTACTATCCCTTTCTCCCAAGCTAAGTTCATCCTGTTGGACAATGGCAAAAAGACATTCAGCATTGAAGAAGATCTAGCACAATTTGTTCACATTAGACAGTCTATATCAAACCCCACACACTATGCGCACACACATACAAAACCAATACTGTTTGAATAACTTATCCTACGAGCCAGCATACTTCATTCTGGTTTGTGATGCTAACCTCATCCAGTCTCGTTGATACGATAAAAGAGACGAATGAGTTGAGAGAATTGAAAAGCGACTACACTTGCCATTGATGTCAACAA
This sequence comes from Pelargonium cotyledonis, assembly GCA_036897625.1. Classification (NCBI taxonomy): domain Eukaryota; kingdom Viridiplantae; phylum Streptophyta; class Magnoliopsida; order Geraniales; family Geraniaceae; genus Pelargonium; species Pelargonium cotyledonis. Next base: position 11,239 of record JAYMTA010002103.1, on the reverse strand, counting down.
AACAGATGGAACGGTGGATTTAAGAAGAAGACGTAATCCTGTAAATTACTCCATTGTGCTAATGAACTACTTAACTTTAAAGACATAATCTAGTACTGACAACGTCATAAGCTGAAAATTCTCACATTCACTGAAAAATATATCGGAGTGGCATGCATCACCAAATAAACAAGTTATCAAGGGTTAAGATCGTGAATAAGACTTGCATGAAAGCCACCTTTCAATGTAGGCGTTAAACTTCAATAATGGGCTACACATAATGGCTTAAGCTTCCACTAATAAAAGGTTAACCTTGTTAGTAGGATTTCACTTCCACCATTATATGTAGCTCATTCGTTTTAGACTTTTTCAAGGTGGGACTTTAGTCACCACTTCAACAGTAGACTCTTAATGACTTAATGGAACAATATATAACAGAATAATGTATTAACAGTATCTTTCTAAATAAATAAATAAATAATGCCCAGCTAATGCAAATTAACCTAAAAAGAAAACAAGTACCTCTTCTACATGTAGCTGAGGTGAAGATTCAGATACTTCTTTCATATGGAGTAGAACATTATGATGCAGTTCTCCAACTGGGCTCTTATTCACATTTGGCTGCCCAACATCCTCTATACATGATATTGGTACATGTTGAAATTTATGAAGAGCTTTAAAATTATCTTCTACACTATTGCAGTTATCAATTATAGGATTCCCTTGGATAATCTGAGGTGGCACTACCCTCAAATATGGTGAAGCAGATCGAGCACTAGTTAGTTGACCGTCAATCTTTATCCGCTTATGCTGAGGCCATGAGCCATCCACACCAAAGCTAAAACTTCTTTGTTGCTGTATGTACTTCTCTGCAATCTGGTGTTCACTTGACTTGGAAGTACCAACGTTCTTGTCATCGCTAAAACATCTGTCCATAAAGTAAGAGTCCACATTCTGACACTGAGAAATATCTGAACTCAGATTCTGCAGCACAGAGTTGCCATTGGTCTCATCTACTTTGGAAGCAATAGGAAAGTCAAGAGCAACATTTGGTATAGTTGCATCCGGGTTTCTAAAGACACCTGATTCATTAACTTTACCAAAAACGCATGTTGGTATTTGGAGATCACCACAGGTATCAGTATTCAGTTTACCATCATCTGTTTCTGATTCAGCAATTTTTGCAGCATCAAGCTCCTCATTGGTTTTTTCAGAAGACAAATCTATTTCTGTATCAACATTCATAATAGATAAATTGAAGTCTGCAGGTTTTGAAAGGCATACAGGATAACTTTCAGATGCAACTTTCAAGAAGGCAGTCGAATGATCTACCATAGAACATTCCTGTTCAGTAATTTTGTCATTTGCCAGCAACATATCAAACACTGCATCTTCATAAGCCATAGATCTTGCTTTCACTGATGACCCTGACATCAAATAAAAACTTTTGCTAGTTTCAGCTGTCTCTCTATCATGAGCTTCAGATGGACCTCTACAGGCCTCCTCTTCATGGCACAAATTCACACGATCCTCCAGCAACGGCGTCACCTGTGATAAGTTACATTCTGCTTGGCAGTTGACAGGCGACACGTTATTCAACAAACTTGCAGGACCTGATAATTCTAAAGCCCTATCCTCTGTTGATTCACCCGGTAATTTATTTTCCAATGCTTGACTCAAAGGTTCATTCAAATTGTAATCTTCCAGATTGTCAAAATCGAGTAGCTTGGGCTTCATAAACGTAATATCAGAAGGTGACCTTGTTACTAGAGCTTCTTCTGGCCCAACTCTAAAGTCAACACAATCCAATGTAGACCCAAAACGAACAGAAGGCGCTCTGATAGGTACATCCAAAGGAAGCTCAGGTTCTGGAACCATGGCAGCACAATTTTCCATGTCAACAATGTCACTGTTGTTGGCACAAGGTAGGATGTTAACTTGGGAACCTGACACTATTGGAAGGTCAACTCCAGACCTGTGTATTGCTTTTTCATGCAGGGGCACATCAAGAGTAGATATGGATAAAGGAGCTGAACAGCCTGAAGTATTGTAGTCCGTTGTAATTCCTTTAATACCAGCAGCAGTGTCTGAACTTGCATCCCCACCAGCATAGTCAACAAGTTGCTCGTCCAACTGTTCTGTATTTACCGTAGATAAATCTGCATCTTCATGATTAGGCAGGAACCTTGCTTCGTGAATTTTAGCAGCCTGTGCAGACTTATTTTTTTCTGAAGTAGCAGATCTGGACTGTTGAACTCTTTGATCAAAAATATTGGAGTTGACAGCCTTTGGTATCCCTTCACCAATAACACTAGCCTGTAACCTTGTCTTTCGAGGAACGAAATCCTCAGAGGAATTTTCTTTGCTTTCTTGTACTCCAGAACCTTTATTACTTACCAAGGACCTCCGTGCAGACACTTGAGAGCCCTGCACATTCTGCAAATTACTATATGCTTCATTCCCACTCAAAAGATGAGATGGTTGTGCCAATTCACCAACGAACTGTGCACATATACCACTATCAACCTTTGCTACATCACTAGAGCCGAACAGAACAGAAGGTTTGTTAGCACAGTCAGATTGTTGGCGAGAAACTCTTGATCTTGTTATTCTACCATGATAACCATCGGTTTGTTTCTCCTTGCTCTCATGAAGTCCTAATGTTGCTTCCACTTCAAAATTTTGATTGGCTATCTCAGAATAATTGGTTGACTCCAACAACACATTAGCATGTATAGACGGCTGAGCTGACATAGAATCTGCCTTTGTACCATTGTCTTCCTTGGCTTTGCGCGAAGAGCTACTCAGCTTCAGAAATCCATTAATAGAGCTGGATTTTTGCTGAGAACTTCTTGATCTTGTAAGTCTACCAGAACAAATGTTGCTATCCCTCTCCTTACTGAGACTCTCGCCCACTTTCACTTCTACTGCTCTACAATTATTGTTGCTATCAACAGATTTCACTGACTCCAGCGCGTGACCCACTTTTACTTTTTCAATTGCACAAGTTTGATTATTGATTTGAACAGGTTTCACTGACTCCAACTCATTACCCACTTTTACTTCTTCTGATGCACAACTGTCGATATTAATTTCAACAGGTTTGGCTGACTTCACCCCTATAGCACAGTCAGGCCGTAAGGAAGCAATTGCAGAACAGGTTGTCTCAACACCTGGATAACTATCCATACATGGACGGCTTTTAGCACTTTTTGTGCTATTGCGAATCTCCAAAGCTCTTTGCCTTGACTTGGATCTTTGAATCTTGACTAATGACTTAGATGCTTCCTGATAAATGTCCGATGTCCTTACATCCCTTTGATATTCAGGAGATGTAACACTACCTTCCAGCTCTGGAAAACCATTTGAAGCACAACCATCAATAGTGATAGGATGCGTTGACAAAACCGGCTGCCAATCTTGTGACTCAATATCTTTTTTGGAAGCACAACCTTCTGCAAATGAACTGCCTGGCACCACCTCATTATCAGCTATAGCAACTGGTCTGCTACTATAAAGTGAGCAGAAACTATTGGAATAAGAGATTGCAGGTTGTGGAAGTGGAAATAGGAGTCCCGAGATAAGTTGCTCCTTCTTCAGTTCTGTGAAGAGGCAAAGGATTGTTAGAAAGGACAGTGACTAGTTTCTTCTAACTAATTAATGTTGCAGCAGAGACTTGAAAAGAACTACTAGTAAAATGGTCTTGCTCTGCAGCCAAAAGAATATACAAGTTCCTTCTCAAAGAAAAGTACAAAATCACAAATATCATCCCAATATTTTGCGGCCAAATTTACTTCAAGCCCACTAATTCATGTATGAGCACTCACTATACAACAATTCTTTGGCATTAACAACTAAGAAGAAGATGAAGAAGAAGAAGAAGAAAAAAACACACATTTTTGCTTCCAATCGCAAAAACGGATCCATTTTTTCTTTAAAAACAAACCATTCAACCAATTTCACATGGCATGAAAGCATTTCCATCGTCAAACAAAAACAGCAGGGAAAAAAATACATTCGTAGCACAAATAATAAGAACTTAATCAGCGAAAAGAAGGTAACAAAACAACGAAAGCTTGCTTCGCAAATCAAAACCACATTTCTCGCATCCAATTTTTCTCAGATGCGGAAGCTTACCACTGGGATCAGAGGAGTGAGCATGAATATGAGGGTTCCAGAGCCAGGGAGGAGGAGCAATTCCGTCAATGAGGAGTTTGGAGGCGAGGCGCTGGTCGAAGAGTTCGGTCTGGCGCTTGACTTGCTCGACGATCCCCTTCTTCTTCTCGAAGATCTGAACGAACAGCTTCTCTACCGCCGACATTGCTCACATAATCGCTTCCAACACCACTGAGGAGGAGTTCGAGAGAGACGAGCTCTAGAGAGAGAAAGGTGTTTCGATGAGAGAGAGAGAGAGAGAGAGAGAGAGAGAGAGTGAGTGCTTGCGCGGTGGAGATGAGTTTGCGCTTAGCGCCGATTTGTGTTTGAAATTTGGGGGAATTGGTGAAATTACTGTTAGCTTCCTCTTGGTGCCACGTATTTACTTAAATGCCATATTTCATGTAAATACAGTAAGGGCTTGTTCGGTAACACCATAACACTATTCACGCCTCCACTCTCACAAGTCACAACTCAGACCACTACCAGTCCACCGGAGACCACCGCCGATCTCTCCGGCTGGGCCACACCGGCCAGGCGGCCACCATACCAGACCGATCGCCATCTCCATCTCCACTTGATCTCGGCCTCAAGAGCCAGACCAGCAGGTATATCCGAAGTCGATGGTGTCTCTGTGTCTTCTTCTTCTGATTTCCTCTTTCAAATTGTGTCCTCTTCTTCTGAATTCCTCTATGAAATTATGTATACTCTGTATCATATCTTATCTTTTCAAATATCCATAAAATTAGTTTTGTAAAATTATTGTACAAAATTAATGCGGCTTGTGAATTTAGGAAGTAAAACCATAGCTAATCTCTGTGAAATTGAAGAACGTGATTTGATAGAAGACAGTGAAAGTATCATATCTATTGTCGAGTGCATTGATGTTTCAAGTCTATATCTAGTGTGAATTTATTTGATTTCCTCAAACCCTGTCCACACCACTGAACAATTATCCATTAAATTATCTCTACTGATGTACACATATTATACTTGTGTAATTTTTGTCATGTGTAGGTGTAATGGATGTGCCATTGCCATTGGATAAATTATCATTAGGATCAAATGATCAGGGAACTCCTTCACAAACTACTAACAGGTGAGTTATTCTTGCTGAATTTTTTCTTTTTTCCTCCATAAATCTGCTTTCTTGTACTCTTTGCTTTGTCGGTATTGTTTGAAAAATAATACATCCAATGTTTACATACAGGTATCTAGAATTACCTCATCTATTTCTCATTCCAATGAAGGCTGTTAATTTCTAACTTCACGCTAACTTTTTATTTTTCGTTTGAAATTAGGGACAAGATGTATGTAGTTTTAGTATCGACTGGAAGCTTCAATCCTCCTACTTACATGCATTTGCGCATGTTTGGTAAGCTGTCTCATATCCTTTATTTTAAAAGAGAGATTAATGCACACACTTTCTTCTTACCAAACACGTATTCGTTGTTCTCAGCTTACTTCCTATAATTGTGAGCATTTCAAGGCTATAATATATATACATATTTACATTTATGTTAATTGTAGTTTGTACCATTAGACGTCCTCCTATTACAGAACAGAGAATTGGGTAATCTAGTTACTTATAACTGTTTTAGAGTGACTAGCTTTCTTTCAAAACTTGGCTGAATGGCTTCGTGTCTATTTTGTTGGCAGAAGTAGTTTTCATCCAAGTGCAAACTGTCTTTCTCTTAATTTTAGCTATGTTGCATTTGAAAGCTAAAGCTTTTTACCATTTCCTTACAATAAATTCATTTGAATGCTGCACTGTTTATTGTATATCTTGGCGGGTTCATATGAATTTTGTTGAAAGTTAATGATAACTTTCATTGGCATATTTACATGGTAATAGATAGTGTTATACTGTTATTGAAACAACTTTGGTGGGAGAGGTTTGCTTCTTTGTATTGGAAATTATAGACATCTGTGTGTCTGATTGACTTTACTTTTATGGCTAGAGCTGGCAAGGGATGCATTGAATTTAGAAGGCTATTGTGTAATTGGTGGTTATATGTCCCCGGTTAATGATGAATACAAAAAGAGGGTATGTAGCCATTTGACGCTATTTGGTAGAGATGCAAAAACATTATGCAAGTTTTTGTCATGAGCATGTGTAAAATAATAAATAATAAATCTTTAGTGATCTCCAAAAACAAGCAAATGGTAGTTTGTTGCCCCAGCTTAATTTCCTAATTTGCATGGTGTTGAATTGAAAGCAATCACATATTCACGTTAATAAAAAAGTTATACAAATACTTGTATGAGGATTAAATTCTATTATGAGGGTCGAATTGGTTGTATAAGTTAGAGTTCGTATATGCAGGTTATCTCAGTGACTAACTTTTTTGATAAGAAAGTAAGAAACCAATTAGACCATTTTTTTTCTTCTAGGTTGTATACATGGTCGGAACATGATAGGTTGCATAAAAGTTTAAGCTACTTCGTTGATGTTTAAAATATGAATATGTTATTAAAAGACCTGATCACTAGTTTTCAAATTGTGTAAAAGCATAAGCTACCTTTCAAAAAATTTCACACTTCTAAGTTTTGGTATTCTGGGCTTAATTATCATATATGCCTTTTAAAATTGTCATAGGCTAGCTAGGTTGTATTATCAGTTTCATTATGGCAGCATATTTGAACAAGCTGTAACTTTTACAGGGTCTTATATCTGCTGAACACCGTATACAGTTATGTCATCTAGCCTGCAAGAGTTCTGAATTTGTAATGGTAGATCCATGGGAGGTAATATTCTTTATTATACATCAATTGTGAATTTCTTGAAAATTTAGAGATAGGATAGGGTACTTGAATGTTGTTTTATTCTGATTATTTTGGCACCCCCCAACAGAAAGAACTCAACTGAAGGGAAGTGTGTCTAAGATATCATCTAATCAAGTTTTTTGTTTAGAAATGATTTAGGCGTAATGAACCTTTTTCAGGCAAAACAAAGCACCTACCAACGCACTTTAACTGTTTTGTCTAGAGTGAAGAGTTCTCTATGTGAAAGTGGGCTCATACATGGGGGTAAGATTAACGTTACTATTATAATTTAATAGCACTGAGTGACTGAGATTTGAACAAAGTTGTCATTATCCTCGATGAATTGTGCACCCTCACACTAGTGCATGTGCAAATTGGTGTGCACATGTAGAAAGGTTAAAGGTGTTCGAGGGGGGGTAATGCTTTTATCATGTGGTGAAGGAAATTTGCATTGGTTGTCGTTTTCTTTAATGAAAAATTATATTTGAAAAAGTTTGCTAGCCTATTTTATGCTTTCTCCATAAAAATGATGATTGTTATGTATCTTAGAGACAAATAGTTCTTTAAGGTACAACCTATATTATTAGTATATGCTACTTTGGAGCTTCTGTAAAAGGAGCTTACTGTGATTATCTCTCATTAATGTCAATTTATCCGTATGGCTGTACCTGATTCTGTTATTGGAGCTATTTTTTATATACCAAGGGCAGTTCCAAATTTGTTGTCTCCTGTTGTCATTGTAGGACCCCTTAAAGTCATGCTTGTATGTGGTTCTGATCTACTTCAATCTTTTGGCATTCCTGGATTTTGGATTCCCGAGCAGGTATGTAGTTGTGCATATTGGACGTTCAAGTTGATGCTTTTATGTTTAACTGTATTAGGGCCATTATACCAGACAGTTGTGAATATATGTATTTAGCTGCGAATATAGTAGGGCATGTGAGTCATAATGCGGATTGTTGCAGAAAATGAATACAATCCTTTTGTATTTCTCCAACTATTTTCAGGTCAGGGCCATATGCAGAGATTATGGTGTGATTTGCATACGTAGGGAAGGACAAGATGTTGAGAAAATAATCTCCGACGATGAAATTTTGAATCAAAACAGGGTAACTGCTTTATCTATCTTTTCTGTCCCAGAACATATTTTGGTGTTTAAAAAATTATCAAATTGGCTGTGATCTGGTTGAACTACTCACTGTTTATATATGATGTGCTAATTGAATTGGTTCAGGGAAACATTAAAGTAGTAGATGAACTCGTACCAAACCAGATCAGCTCGACAAGAGTAAGGTATAGATAGTACTAGTGATGACTAATATAGAAAAGAATTTGAAACTCCCCGAAATTGAGACTAATAGTGTTCAATTTTCATTTCAGAGATTGCATTTCCAGGGGGCAATCAATAAAATACCTGACTGCTGATGAAGTAATTGATTACATTAAAGAACAGCATCTGTATGTATACTCAAACAATATCTGATATCATTCTTATGATCATTATGATAAAAACAATGCTTTGTATTGTAAATAAGAGGATTCCATAAACACTGCTTTGGTGAAGTTTTTATTATTATCACAAGAGAGACCATGAATATTCTTGTGGAATGGTAATAAGAACAAGATTTGATGAATGGCAAATGTACACTTGCTGTCTAAAGAAAGACCAACACAATCTTATTTTAAGTATGTATGAATTATGATGGCCAACACAACTCTTTAGAAAATAATGGTAAAGTGTTGTTTATAACCTTCAATTATGTTTTGCAATGTATTTAACTTGTATAAATTAGTTTTCTCTTATCGCAAATTACTAATAAATTGCTGCTTCAAATTAGACGATAACAAACACGATACAATATCTAACAAAGACACTAGATATCTAATTAACTCTTAGGTCACTCAGTTTGCAGACTAATTTGTAAACAAAAATAAATAAAAGTGGCATTACCAAACTGAGCCACAATAGTTAAATATCAAGAATAACCAAATCGAAAGCACTGGTATACCTTCCATTAGCCTGTATAATCAAGTTGAAACACCAAAATCATCCAACATGCTTAAGAGCACAAATAGCTAACAATAATTGCATTTAAAGTTTAAGGCGACCACGAGGGTTTTGTTAACCGCCATTTGTCACCATCGAGGCTGCCATCTGATATGGCAGAAAACTCAAAAGTTGATATGATGGTTCCACCAAACCACCATCTTACAAGCCATATTTTTCTTCTCTACAACCGCCTCCTGCTGTCCTGCGCACACGTCAATAAAAAAAGCTATCGCGAACATACGTCACCGTAGTACAAACTTTAACAATCCATTAACTTACTATTAAACCAAGAGCTCGTTATTTTAACGTGAAATACCACAATTTGCTATATGTAAATCTAAAAGACTGTCACCGCTCCGAAAGTCAAGAACAATCAAAGCCAAACAAAAACCTCAAATAACTCTCAAATCTGGGATATAAATGAAATTTTAACGACTTGTCGTTTCCCTATTGAATTGAATCAAGTTTTTTATCAGTTGAACTACACAACACAGGGGTCAACGTGTAGCTTTGTCTTTTTCACCTATCTCACATTGTTGGACCCGAGATTTAAAAAAAAATTTAAAACGCTTAAACCACTTAATTCAACATGTATCCTTCAATTTTTTTATGGTCTAAACCATGAGGATTCTAAGCGGGCCCTTACATTTGCGATTGGCATCTTTAAGCCGTTTTACCACATTCAAACTAATTCTCATTTAAGCCGGGTAGGACTACACTACCAAATTTTAAGATAACTGTATTTCCTGAGACTCAAACTCAAGACCTCAGGTTAAACTAAAACAACCCCTTTTCAGTTGAACGCGCGCTCCGTGGTGTATCCTTCTATTTTTAACTAGCCCTTAATAATATAAACGTCATATCTCCTCCATCATCACGTAATCAACCAGTAATGAGGGCGGCTCTGATGATGCATCGTAGAGGCAGTGGAATTGCGTCACAATCCACCCGGCGCATCTTAGCATTACCCACCCGCATCCGAGTACTTTATAAAGCCGCTCAAATTCAACCACTGGCATTCACTCACTGATAGTAATGCACGCCAAAACAACATATACTCCATTTATGATATTCTCCTTCATTGTTTTCACACCGATATTGGATTATTTCGAATCTAAACCAAAGCTTTGAATCCAATTTCGCTCTGTTTTTGTTCAGGTAAATTTCTATACTGTTTCTCCTTTTATGACCGGATTGTTGTCGGTTTGATTGGGTGATCTTTCTATGAATTTACGTTTCGATTTCGGTGTTTCATTGGGTATGGCTATATGGGTTTCGGATGTTTTTTGTTTTGTGGGTTGGGTCTCTTTGGTTTTTGGTGTTTGGTGAAATTCTGGGCTCCAAGTGGTTGCTTCTTTGAGCTGTATTGAATTGGGTGCTGTTCCATTGCATTGATGCTAATGTTAAGTGAATAGTCTGTAATTTTACTGATTGTTGTGGACCTCTCCTTATATTATGAGAAGGAAGGCTCGTCTGTTTCTAATGAGTTGTTGCGAAAATGAAAAAAAGAAGTATTTTTTCGATGGAAACAAGATGGTAAAGGTAACAAGTAATGTGCGCTTTCTTGTCTTTTAGCTAGGAAGTTATAAGTAAAATGGAATTATGGGTTTTCTTTTTCAATGAATCTTATCTAATGTCAGTTTTAATTCTAGCAAATGAATTGTTGGTTTCAACTGTGGAGGGTTGCTGCAGATAATAGCTTAATAAGATTCTTGTTGTTGTTATTGTTCTTATTGGTGGACGTTGATGTTGTAATTTTTTGGATACTTGAACTCTTAGCTCAAGAAAACTTTGTTTATGGTTGAGTTTCTTCAGGCCCAACACGGAGCTGTGACTCCAGTACTCCATTGGGTGTTACAAAATGTCAGCTTCTGTAAATTCCTCCTCGCTCGTGGGCCAAACTTGTGAAAATGGAGTTCAGTGTGTTGAACTTCTTCCGGCTATCAATGATGATCATGGAGGTGTTATAGTGGAAATGAAGGAACCCATGGACTCTGGGAGGTTTCATACACTACTTACAGCATCGTTATCAAAATGGAGGCATGAGGTGCTTATGTGAAATGAGTTTCTTTGAACTTGGCTTGTGATTGCTGCTATCAATAGATCTTCAGTTTTTTTTAATATTTAACTTGAGAAATGACCGAAAGTAAGCTCAATCACATAATTATTTGACTTTATTATATACAGTAGTAAGTGGAAATTTCTAAATGTGATCATGCCGTTTTCATGATAATCACTCAAGGCATTCAATTCACCTTTCAATGGCTCTCTCTCTCTCTCTCTCTCTCT